>JAJOOH010029215.1:0-11355 GCA_029582605.1 Solanum gracilifrons | reverse complement strand
TCACATCGAAGGGTTTTCCACGTAAATCGTTGTGTCTTGTGTGATTGGCTTGTTCTTATCTTATTGCTTTAGTTTGGTTGATATACTTGCTGTCCATTTTTCATATTGCTTGATTTGGTTTGTCTCCTCTTAAGTTCAAATTAAAAGGGAAAGTTTAGAATTGGGTATTATTCCGCTGCTATCCTGTCTGATATTTTTGTTAGTGCCTTGTCTTTCCCAACAGAAACTGTTATTGACTTTGTTGGGAAACATTCACTCTTTTTCTCCCATGATACCCTTTAATCATCTTTTCTCCAAGAAAAGAACAAGGTTAACTTGGCCAAAATGTCAAAACACTTGTTTGTCTTATCCTTCTCCCATGTTTAAGTTGTTGGATTATAACCTAAATATTTTGTATATATGTTTGTATAGAACAATTTCATATAAGTATCTAGAAAGAAAAAAAGAAATACCAAAAAGTAGAGCTCCCTTATTCTTATAAATCATACTATCGCAAATCTTTCTAGTTGGATCATTTTGAATCATCATAATCATTAAGGCGAATAGAAATTAGCATAGCTTTGAGGACAATCGGTGATCTTTTAACATCAAAGTGTATATATTAGTGTTGTAACATCAAATTAAAGTGGTGTTACCCAGGGATAATGGGGTATTTTGTGAATCCTCATTCATTCTTCAAAGTATGCAAGTCGGAGTGACATACTCCACAATAAAGTATCTTCACTGTAACATCATCATCACCATTTTCTCTGCCATCAATTCAAATAGGAATATATATAAATTCACAATTCTCGTAAATCAAAGAGTTAAAACAATTGGCTTTTTGTATAAAATAATTCAAAAAATTGTACTAGCTCAAAGGAGAATACAACATGCATGTTTATACTCATTGAATTCAAAGAATTGATCCTAAAAGGACGTGATGCAGTCAACCTAAAATGAAGAAGGTACCTGTGGGAGAAATGGAAGGGAGAGAGAATTCCGGAGGGGTCCCTGGCGGCCCACCCAAAAGTTTTTTGTGCCTGCTCGTTCTCTCTTATTTTAGCCATTTCTCTAAATCTCTCGATCTGTAAGTGTTGAAATTTAACTGATGACAAGTTTGACTAATCCAAATTAAATCTTTCTCTAATTAATGATTACGATTATTGGGGCGTAAAATGTAATTTTGTAGTAACACGAGAGAATTGAGGTTCTCTCGTGGAGGGTGATAAATAAGTGTTGAAATTTAAATTGATGACAAGTTTGACTAATCCAAGTTAAATCTTTTTCTAATTAATGATTAAGATTATTGGGGTGTAAAATGTAATTTTAAAAATTGTTAAATTCTTAAAACAATTTTAAAAATCTTTAAATTCGTTTTCTCTTACAGTTAGCATTAATCCGTTTTTAAGTTAGTGTATTATTAAAACAAGGAACGATCAGCAGATGGTTGCCTGCAACTTATCCACCATATTATTTGAAGTTCGATGGTAGCCTGTGACATATCCACCATATTATTTGAAGTTGGACTATGGTTCACACTCATTGGTTAAGTAATGTTGCTTTACTAGTAGTAAAAGTTAATGCTTTAGTCTATATATGTTGGGGTAGCTCGAATGCGTTAAGCAATTTGTGGAGAACTTTCTAATATATATATGAGCAATATATTACAACAACTTTGAGTTCTATGAGACTACTAAATGTTATCTTGATTAGTGGATAAAAGAAGAGTATGCTCTGTGAGACTACTTATAAGTGTTATCCCGATTATTAGAACGATGACAAGTGGATCATGAAGGAACATTTTAATCTCTCTCTTCTAGAGTCTTAAACATGTCATAGCATAGATAAAAGTCTGTAAAGTGAAAAGGTGCACTTTGCCAATTTGTTCATAGTTTTGGATTGTGCCTATGGTTTTGCTTCAAAATTGTGTTTATATAAGATAAAGTTACAAAGTTCCCATACATCATGATAGGTATTTGACATTTTTTATGATTTGAGCTAAATATACTAGGATCAAACTGCGTACAATTTTCATCGATCATATAATCCCTTTTGCTTTCTTAAATGCGTTTTACAATTTTTTACTCTGAGGTTACCTTTTTTGTTTTATTATTAGATTATGAGAATGTCAAAGTAATGGTATTTTTCCATCTTAATTACAGGGACAAGAACACAAATGGCGTTGAGGAAGAGTTTGAAGGCCTTTAATGTTTTCTTTTTATCATATATACAATGACATTGAACAATATTGGTAATATTGGATGTATACTAAATAATACTGGATGCATTTAATATTTGTAAGCAATTTTTTGATCTGTAATTGTTGGAAAAATAGGTTTTAGTGGCAATTTGAGTTGCTACTAAAGATATAACTAGTTTAGTGAGGATTTTAGTCGCCCCTAAAGCTCTTTCTATTGCAGCGATAAGAGCTGCCACTAAATGTTAACACTATTGTGGCAACTTATGTCGCCACGTCAAGTCATTTTCAGTAGCGATAAGAGTTGCCACTAAACATGACATGCTATAGTGGCGACCCTGTTCGTCACTAAAACTCAATTTTCAGTGGCAACTAACTAAACGTAATAGTACTTGGTTAAGTTTAGGTGTGTCGCCATGAGATTTCGGGTACATTTTATTGAGGTACTTGTGCATTATCCCACCATCTTTGATGAAGGTGTTAATCCGTTACATCAATGTTACTTGCTTTTTCATTCCTAATATCTTTAGGACTAATCAATTCAAGATAGCTCTAGCAAAACAAGACAACGCTTAATGAACCATGAGAACGCACAGAAGCTCAAAGGTTTAATTGTCTTAATAGTAATAACTGCAGCAAGCTGACTAGTCATTTATCAACTTGCTACATAGTTTCAATCATATGTTGCTCGATTTGTAAAATCAAGTTTTTGGTAAATGAAGGAAGAAGCAGCAGCAACTACATTGAACAATCAGGACGGGGATAAAGAGTTGGCAATGTCAATCACAAATCGGTACTTGACATCAGATTTTGCAAGTCGTTCCATGGCCATATTGATGGAGTCCACTGAAATCAGCTCTATATCTGCAGTAATGTTGTGCTTTGCACAAAAGTCCAACATTTCCTGCGTCTCTTTCATGCCTCCGATGTCACTTCCTCCAACAAGCTTCCTTCCTGTTAGTTTGATAACCAAATTTGCAAGATTAATTATATACGATGTTGCACTTACAATGGCTGAAAACTAAAAGTAACATCTTGCTGTTTTTCCAAATCAGTGTGGCTTACCCAAAACCAAAGGGAAAATTGGAAGCTCTAGTGGCTTTTCAGGCAATCCAAGAGTGACAAGCTTACCATCCATCTTCAGTAAACTGAGCAACGGAGCCAATGGATGAACCGCAGCAATGGTGTCAATAATGTAATCCATGGTATTCACAGCAGCCTTCATAGACAATCACCAAAACAAAATGTCCATAAAACAACTTTGCTTGAATCAGTCCACACATAAATGCATATTGTTCGGTGAAAAAATTCAAGAGTTAGAAAGACGAGTAATCTAGTAGTTGGGAGCTAAGATTAGTAGTTGGAAATAATTATGCAAATTTTTATTACAACGCGAACGGAAACCATAAAACAAGCAACTAAGCTTAATGTTACAGTTTAAATACACAAACAGTGCTTACTATATACAGTGGCGGATCCAGGATTTAGAGTCCGTGGGTACCAAATAGACTTATTGATTAAATTAATGTTATGTTTGATTAAATTATTCGTCTTTCAATAAGTATCATAAATCAATCAATAAAATATAAATAATAAGATATTACAAATCTCACTCCACACAAGCATGAAGTTAACAAATTTAAAACTTTCAATAATATTACTAATATTATAAATATTCATCATTCATTTACAATTGTCCTCGACGAGTTTTCATATTCTGAAAACGATCGATAATGACATCATTACTAACATTTATAAATACATCACGCTCTATGCAACACACTAGACAATCATTTAAATATTGATTACCAATACTATTCCGCATTTCATTTTTTATGTGCTTCATTGATGAAAATGCCCTCTCCACAGTTGCCGTAGTAACAGGTAAAATCAAAGTCAACTTTACAAGTAAATAAACAAGTGAAAAGTCAAAGGAGTAATAATGTAATTAATTTAATTTAAGTCAATAACAATTATAAAAAAAATAAAAATAATGTGCCAGCTGTTTTTCCTTAAAAAAAGGTGCTTGGAGCCTTTTTTTTTCTTAAAAAACGTCAGCAGCAAATTTCTCAAAAAAATAGGTACAAATGGGATTCAAACCCACGACATCAGCCTTCTAAAGTTGCCCTCCTACCGTGGCACCACAAGTCAGTTTTTTCTCTGAGTGGCACGTTTTATATTTATATAAATATTATATATATATATATATACACCTATGTATATATAGAGTTTCCGTCGAAGTTCGGGGGTGGCGTGGCACCCCCACACCCCTTCATAGATCTGCCCCTGACTATATACCGGGACCTCCACTAACTTGTGATTGAGCTATCTGAAGATTCATATAGTCCACCTCAACTAATTTGGTTATAAAATACTTACGATGTAGGCTGCTGACTCAATACTTTATCTGTTCTAGTTGATTCATCAAGAGCTTTATTTCCAAGTTTTTGTTGCAATGGTGTTGAAGTTTTTTTAACAAAACCTTGGTGACTTAAATGTTGTCAAATAAACATTCACAATGCTGAACTGCTTTCTTAATCTTCTTAAGAACATCACCTGTATAGGATTTTTAAACTTTTCTTTACTTTCATTTCTTTTTCCATTTACGTACCTTCAATTTTGCAGGATCACTACTTAAAACGAAAGCATCCGCACCAAGCTTCTTGATGGCCTCATCTTCCTTCTTTGGAGAGGTGCTGATGACAGTAACTTTTAAACCGAAGGCCTTTCCAATCTTCACAGCAATGTGACCAAGGCCACTCAATCCAGCAACACCCAAATGTTTGCCTGGTTCGGTCATACCATAGTACTTCATCGGGCTGTATACAGTGATACCAGCACATAATAAAGGTGCCCCAGCATCAGATGGTAGGTTGTCAGGAAATTGAAGAACAAAGCGCTGATGAACAACTATCATATCAGAGTAACCGCCATAGGTATTTGTACCATCATGGTCTGTGGAGTTGTAGGTAAATATCACTTTGGGACAATAGTTCTCCAAGCTCTGTTCACAGATGTCACATGTTTGACAGGAGCCGACAATCACCCCAACTCCAACTCGGTCACCAACCTTGAATTTATGGACACTACTGCCTACTGCTGTCACGAGACCAACAATTTCATGTCTGCACACAAATAAGTTATTTATGCTGTAATATAAGCTAAAACTAATACTTCTGACATTAAGTTGGAAAGATTCAATATATATTGTTGACTACTTATCCTACTATTCAGAGTGATTCTAAAACTGGTAAACCATTGATTGAAGAACCAAAATGTAACATGCTAGTGTTCATCTAGTCAATTTTTCCTGAATTTCATGTAATGGTGATTTGATAACGTGTGATTCAAATCTGGATACCAGAGAACAGGCAGAAGCACTTCTAACTAGGACTAAGAACAGACAGAACTTTCTAACAAACACTATTTAGTGACACTGAACTTGTAATGAAGTAAACCTGAAATCATTTTGTCAAATTTCAGTGCCCAGTAAATCTTTGGGGCCTCAACTTATCTGGATTCATTAAAGGGGGAACTTCTCCCTACTAGGTGTTTCTCATTTCCAGGGTTCAAACTCGAGATTTCAGTTAAGATTGGAGGGATAATATTCCATCGCACCTGAAATCTGATGTCTGTCAAGTATTATGAGAAGGAGCTCTAATGTGTAAATTTAGGATGAGATAATGATTTCATTGATAAGCATTCCCAGGATGCAATCAGTTCCAAAAGGATTAGCTCCAGTACATTGACTAGACCTGCTACTAACTACACTTAATGGTGAACAATGTATCTAACTAAATTCACCTATTCCTTGTGATTATCAATTGCTTTCGGATCCGCACTGCAACTATGTCTTTCAGGTTTCATGAGGATAAAAAAGAAACAGGATTAAAGAGAATTTTATGAATTAAATTCTACTCTTCTCCCGTGTCTGTTAGATTATAACCTAAATAATTTTGTATGACTCGTATATATGTACAAAACATTTGAAAGAGAACTAAAACTAAGCATAGTTTGAAGACAATTGCTGATATTTTAACATGAAATTACCCAGGGAGAATGGGGTATTTTGTGAATCCCCATTCATTCTTCAAAATATGCAAGTCTGAGTGACATACTCCACAATAAAGTATCTTCACTGTAACATCATCATCACCATTTTCTCTGCCATCAATTCAAACAGAAAAAACATATATAAAAAATTCACAATTTTCATTTCTTTTGGTCATAAATCAAAGAGTTAAAACAATTGGCTTTTTGTATAAAATAATTTATTTATTTTTAAAAATGTAATAGCTCCAAAGTGAATACAACATGCATGTTTATAATTGTACTCATTCTAATGGGTTGCGATTCAGGCAAGCTATAATGAAGAAGATACCTGCGGGAGAAATGGAAGGGAGATAGAATTCCGGAAGGGTCCCTGGCAGCCCAGCCAAAAGCTTTTTGTGCCTGCTCATTCTCTGCTCTTTTCTCCATTTCTCAAAATCACTGTGTCCTCTGTCTGTGTCTGTCTGTGGCGAAGGAACTTGTAATAACACACTGCTTGCCCCACTTTTTGAAAGGCAATTCTGAGAAATGGAATACATTCTGTGAATCCCCACTCCTCTCCACTATAAGTTTTTTTCCATATTTGCACGACTGCTAAGGAAAGAAATCCACTCCTTTGATAACAAAATAATTGACATTCCCATAAAATTAAAGTTTTGTTTGGATATGTAAGTTGATAATCTAGCATTTCTCATATTAATAATCAACTAAATTAAAAAGTTCAAAACCATTTAAATTTCGTACAATCTTTGAACTTTAAACTTTGTTATTTTTTACGAATTTTATGTAAAGTTGTTGTTCTAAATATTTTGGTAATATAGATTAGATAACAATCTTAAAGAAATTGTTTTTTATTATTAGTAATGTGTATTATTGTTTGGAAACTAAAATATTTATGATTTTCTACTCCTTTTGAAATTTAATGGTGTCTAGATTTTTGGATACTAATAATCTTCTAATTTTGTACTCCTTTGATTTGAAAAAATATAAAAACTTTACCGAAAGAATCAGACTGTGTATTTGATTCAAAGAATATAAAAATTTCATCAATTTGTTAAATATTAAGTGTGAATTAATATATCAACTCGAAGAATATAAAAATTTGTTGGAATATTAAAGTTCATACTTGAACAACGATTTGAAGAATATAAAAACTTCGTCTTTGTTGTTGTGACAAGTTTGCAACTCTGTTTATTGCTTACTGAATCAGTTTGTCAATTTTGACAATGAAAAAATGGTAATTGAAAGCACAACTACATATGTGACTGTTGCGGCACCAAGTCGAACTTTTGTGCCACAGACGGAAAAATTGGAAAAATTCTCTGCAGAGAACTTCAAAGCATGGAAACAAAGGGTATTTTTTTTTAGCTTAACACACTTGGTATGCAAAAGTTTACCGATGAAAAATATTCAGTGCCTACCGCTGATATGCTAGACATGCATGTTTATACTCATTAAATTCAAAGAACTGTATTCTAAAGGAATGCGATATTGTAGTCAACCTATAATGAAGAAGGTGCCTGCGGGAGAAATGGAAGGCAGCCCACCCAAAAGCTTTTTGTGCCTGCTCATTCTTTCCTCTTTTAGCCATTTCTCTAAATCTCTCAGTCTAAGTAGGAACATGAGAGACTTGAGAGAATTGAGTGTAGGGTGATAAATAAGTGTTGAAATTTAAACTGATGATAAGTTTGACTAATTCACGTTAAATCATTTTCTAATTAATGATTAAGATTATTGGGGCGTAAAATGTAATTTTGTAGTAACACAAGAGAATTGAGTTTCTCTCGTGGAGGGTCATAAAGAAGTGTTGAAATTTAAACTGATGACAAGTTTGACTAACCCAAATTAAATCTTTTTCTTCTTTATTTATTATAAATATTTGCCTTCATAATTTATATCTAATTACCTATTTCAATTGTCATGCTTAATATCCATGGCTTTCATGCTTTTTATATTCATAACCTTCAAATATTTAATTTAAAACTTTAAGATGTCCTTTGGTATTCCTCTAATTTTATCTATTTAAATTCATCTTTTTGTTTCATGAAACTCACATCCAAAATTATCCTTTTCATTTTATAGTTAAACTAGTGAAGCCATCAACATCTAAAGTATATGATATATCTACCTTAGTCTGATTACATATCACTTTACGAAAATGAAGTGATTTTTCTATTTGATTCATGCTTTAGTTTGACTCGATGGAGAAGACTTTTGAATTTTGATTGGATATGAGAGAAGATGTCGACAAAAACTATGAAAATTATGTATCGATTTTGTGTTTCTTTTTTCTATTTTTATATTGTTATGATTAAAGTCTTAAGAAGGATGTGTATGCTATTTTTTTCTTCTATGTTTATTTTTTATATTTTTCTCTATTAGCCTTCTTAAATTTAATTTTCTATAAAAAATTTTATTATCATAACATTTATTTGAGATTGTTGCATTTTAGTATTCATTACACGCATGCTTTCATTGAATTCTAATCGTCCTAACGAATTTATAAAATATTGAATGGGACACACGTGTCCAGAAACTAGTATTATTAAAAGTGGAACAATCTAAGTCAAAAGTTGAATTACGAAAATATCCCTTACTCTATTAATTTATTTTCTTAAAATCATTTTAAAAAAAAAAAATTCCATTTAAAATCAACTTCATAACTACACCTCTTCATTTTCCTAACTTATCATCTTATGATCATAAATAAACAATAAATAATAAATAATAATAATAATTTATTAAAACTAGAAAGCTCAAAAATTTAAAGTTGGATTACCATTTTACTCCTATACTAAAAAAAAAAATTTATTAAATATTTTAATAATTAAATATTAAATAATAATCATAAATTAATTTGTCATTTTTCCTTCACATAAAAAAGAGAAACAAAACTTCTATTAAATTAGTAAATATATTAAGCATATATATATAAGTGGAATCAAAATATTTTAAAAATTAAATTATCAAAATGTCCATAGAATATTGAATGACATTAATATCCTTCAATCAAATATTATTCCTACAAGAATATAAATATACACTTAGTTCAATGCATTAGACTATTGAATATATATACACGAAAAAATCCATTAATAGTTTGTCATTTATTTAACTCCTATTTATGTTTTTTTTTTCTAAACGTAAGTCTATCTTCTAATAAATATAAATAAATAATAATATAGCAAATGAATGACCTAGAAAAATTAAAAGACATGGAGTTATGTGTATTCAATTTCTGTAAATGCTAATGCAAAAAGTAAAACATCTCTTTGTAGTAATAAACATATGGAGAATTGGAAAAGTTACTTGGTATATTTAGCGGAGTAATTCTTTTGATCAAATTATGCAATATATTCATTTACTAAATGCTATATATTGTGTATATATAGTGAAAAATCACAAGACAACTATTCCAATTCATCAAATTATTAGATTATCAATCCTACTTTGTGTAGACGATATTTTTTTATATTCATTTTGTGTTTGTATCTCTCTTTTCTACTTCAACTTATGTGCTCTTTTTTTTCTATTCACATTAAAAGTTATTGTCTTTAATTTGACTTAATCATATATGTTTTCTGATTAGTTGAAAGTTCATCTTACTTGGGTATGCAAATGTTTGTATCATAGCTATTTCACCTCTTGCAACATAGAAATTTGTCATGAAAATATCAAATTATGTAAGATTACTTTCTTTTTAATTATAACTTCTTGGAGTATCATGAAACTGTATGTTCTTGTTTGTGTAAATTTTGGTTAAGAATCAATTTACCTAATTTAACTAATATTTTTTTGTTAAATTCACAGATGATAGAACTAATAATTTTGAATTGGGCAAGGGGTACACGTACCTATAATAATTATGATTTATATACATTGATTAGATATTTGAGCAATTATTATTTTTATCACTAATAATAACTATTTATTTTGTAGGTGTACACCACAAAAATTGACAATGATCCACTAGCTATCATAAGAAAGGTATGTGTTGATCAAATTTATGTACAATTTTTACAAAGCACAATTCACATTCGATAACAACTTCTTGACCTGTACGTGATTGTAATAAGGTGGAGGCTACAATTTTTTAGAAAGAAGGCAAAAAATTTAGAACATGAAATATTTTGAACCAATAAGCGACACTTAAAATATGTGTTGTGACATATTTAAAAAAACGTTTATCAAGTTGAATACTTGATATATTAAAAAATACATACTTAAAATTGTTAAAATATTACTTTATAACAATATTTCAGCATGCTGCACCTTCTACTGTTAATAATCTTTGATTGATTGACTCACCATTCATTGGTTTGAGCTTGTATATTTTCTCTTCAATTACTATGCAAGTTATCGCACAATGATCATCTACTAGCCATCTTAAGGAAGACATAGATTGATCAAATTTCAATATAACTTTTGCAAAACACTACTCTCATTCGACAACAACTTCTTAATACGTATGCAAATGTGAAAAGGTTGAGACTACAATTTCTTAAAAAGAAGATGAAAAACTTAAGAAAAGAAATATTTTGAAATCATATTTGACATTTAAATAATGAGTTATGCCATATTAAACAAACGAAACTTTTATCAAATTGAATACTTGAAATATTATAGGAATTGCATAATTGAAGTTATTGATTTTAGCTTGTATATTTCTCTTCCATTTTTGTGCAACTTATCACACATTAATTATAATATTTTCAAAGTTCTTGTACTAATTAAGCATGAGATACATGGGCAACATACATGTTCATGTATATATATATATATATATATCGTTATAACAACTCACACAATTTAGCATGGGACACACGTGCCAGGATTAGTATATTATTAAAAGTAGGAAGAATCTAAGTCAAAGGTTGAATTGCAAAAATACACCTTACCTATTAATTTATTTTCTTAAAATCATTTTAAAAAAATATCTTTCCATTTAAAATCAACTTCATAAATACACCTCTTCATTTTCCTAACAAATCGTCATATTAGCATCAATAAATAATAAATAATAATAATAATAAATAATAATAATAATAATAATAATAATAATATATTATTATTATTATTATTATTATTATTATTATTATTATTATTATTATTATTGTTATTATTAA
>JAJOOH010029214.1:0-13976 GCA_029582605.1 Solanum gracilifrons | reverse complement strand
TATCACCTAGGCAACAAAGAAGTGGAAGCAACAAATGCAAAAAGAAGACACATGGAAGGCAACATAGTTGGGACGGTAAAATGACTGAGGAGTTTGTTCCAAGGCACCTACCGATGCGACAGGGAAAGCAAAACCATTTGACCATATCAATAGGTTCAACTAGATCCAATAAATCCATAAAGAAGGTATGAATCATCAAGTGTTGTTGGATAGATTTAAAGAAGAAGATGAGAAAAATACTTCAAGTTACTTTTGATGGGCAATCAATCGTTTTTAATTTATGCTTTTGTAATAGAAAGTTTGAGGCTGGTAACTCAACTTTCTTCTTGATTGACATATTTTTACAATTTTTAAGCATCCTCATTTGTAATATCATCATGGAGTGTATTACAAACTCTGTGATGATCAGAAAATACTTAGTTTTCTGTAGCTCTTATTTTCTTCATGCTTGTTAGGTAGTAGAAGTTAGATAGTTCATTAGGATTAGTAATGTAAGGCCTAGCCCCCCTTGCTTGTACTTGTCCCTATTGATATTTTTTATGTTTAATAAAAGACCGCTAGACACTGTCTAGTGGTAAATTTGCTTTAAAAAAAAGAAAAAGAGAAACTATTCAACCAATTAGTAAGCAAAAACTCGGGTGCTAAATTACAATTTAGTCCTTATGGAGGAAAGTTGAGTGACATCTCAGAATCTGAAACTCCTTTCCCTCAGAGCTGAAAATATATTTATGATTGAGTATGGGATGTATTGGGGAAATATTGAAAATTCTCAAAGTAAAACTTATGGATACATGGCTAAGTATGTATCAAAATCTCCTAAAGCTGCATATTTTAACTATAGAGATTTTGATTTAGGAATGAACAACAAAGGAAACATAAGCTATGCAAAAGCAAAAATTTGGGGAGTGAAATATTTCAAGAACAACTTTGATAGATTGGTGAAAATCAAGACTAATTTTGATCCAACAAATTTCTTTAGGAATGAACAAAGTATTCCTCCTCTATTATCTTAAGCTTAATTAGTGGTAATTAATTTATATATACTACTATAGTACTGAAAAATAAATGTAGCAAGGATTCGTTCCAAAGATTATGTACGATATTTATTGTTTGATTTATGAATATTATTCAAGTTATAAATTCGTGGACTTGTACCTAGGTATGAGTTAATAATAATTAACGCAACACTCATGTGTGGTGTAGGTATTAGTTATTTCATTTTTCTCTGCATAAGATAATACATTGATTAGCTCATAACTTATAAATATATTAAGTAAGCGGGTGTCTAAATTGCAAATCAAACGACATATTAATTTTATATATGGATGAATAATACTTAATAACCAGCTTCCAAATGTTATATAACTTATGGAGGAATTAATACATGAATAAATTGCCTTTTTATTTACTAGCTACGGAACGACTCCTCAATGCACTCATACCGCTTAACGTTTCCATATCGTGTGATATTATTGAGAAATGGGGTGTGTAGAACTTGATAATTATAGTTACAAGTATACAACTTAATTAAGGGTGTTAAGTATAGTTAACATTTAACTAAGGGTGTTAAGTATAGTTACAAGTATACGACTTAATTATAGAACAATTTATACAAATTGATCGTTTATAAATATAGAATATTACTTTCTTAATCTTTCATTGTCCAAGATACTGAGATCAATAACAAGAAGTTGTGATTGGGTCGTGGGGTTGGAATTGACTTACGCCCACCTAAGTAAATTATTTTTATTTTATTTGGATACTTGGCAACTATCTTCTAGTAGTAAGTTTAGATATATGAGACGAAATCAATAAATATTTTTTGTTTTCACTCTTGAACATGAGACATCGTAATTTTTTCAAACTGTAATGACCCAGTTGGTCATTTTTGAAAACCTTTATAAAATAATTGTTTTGCCCCTTTCGATATTGACCTCGAGTCATTTTAGATTGAGTTTTAAAAGTTGGCTTCGAATGTTGAGTTAAGAGTTGTGCATTTTATAAGTTTTGTGTTTGAAAGGCTAAAGTTGCTTAATAGTGGTTTTCGGAGTCTTTTGGAGTTTCGAGTGTCAGAATGGAATTCTGACAATTCCATCAGTACGTCCCAAAATATGAAAATCCGTCAATGAAAGTTGTTTGTTTCACATTCGAAGTCTTTTTGAGGATATGAGGTCCTAAGTTGGAAAATCGTGAAAATTTTTAGAGTTTGGGTTGACTTTGGTCAACATTCGGGGTTCAAATGCTCGTATCGGAATTTCGAAAATTCCATTGGATTCGGGGGATAATTTTAGGACTAGGTGAGGTGTTGATTAAATTTTTAGAGTTTCCGAGTTTGATTTGACCTTTTAGGCGTTATGTTCATTTCTTGTGACTTTCACGGATATCAGATAAATAAAGGAGACCTTGAATTCTTGTTTCGACCAGAGGCGTATCTAGAGGGGGTGTTGTGGGTTCACGTGAACCCATGCTCCCCCTCTAGGTCATATATAGTAATGTTATATTTTTTAAAAATATATTTAACTATAGATGTGTGAACCCATGTTTAAAGTATCAGATAATAATACGATGATGATTGGGTGCACATCTCTAAGTGAGGATAGAGATTTAAATCTTATATCTATCTTGTCTTTTTGAGTAACACCTTTTCAAGTGGTTATCAATTACACTTTTGACGTTTCAACTAAATTTGCTTTTGTTTTTTTTCCTTTAATCTTTAAAAAATTTCAAGTGCTACATTGAAAATTCCTAAAAAATTTAGCACTGTACATTTTTTATATAATTAAATCAAATGTGTATATTAAAATTTAAAACTAGTTGTATTATATATTTTGGACCAATAATTTTTAAAATTTAATGGTTCATATTAAGAACTAAATGTTAAATCGATCAAACTTATATTTAAGATATATTTTTTCAAAGTCGTGCACCCATCTAGCCGAAATTCTGGATACGCCTCTGGTTTCGACGGTTTCATAGAGTCTGAAACGTCAAGTATAGTCAATTTGCTTATATGATTTGTATGTACGGGATTCCAAACGAATCCCAAAGGTCCATTCGATAATTTGTAAGTTGCTGAATTTTCTGATGCATGAGTTCTGTGACCTTCGCATTTGAAATAGGCCTTTCGCCAGTTCTTGAGGTGGAGAGTTCGGTTAATGGAGAAGGGCATTCAGCAGCTTGAATATAATATGTTCTTATTATTCATTTTTTTATTACATTTTGATACAATCACTTTCAGGAATGAATTTCACGATGCTTATTACAAGTCACAATCTATTTAAGGAGTTTACTATAACCATTTATACGTGCTTCATAGATTTTCATTAGAAATTCATTGTCATACCTTGATATTTGAGATATTTAAATGACTCATCTCACATCACTTTGAACTGTCAAACACACCATTTTATCTTCCTTCCTTTTTGGTAGCTGGTTAATTAGAATTATGCAAGTATTAGTTATTTCATTTTATAAATCTTACATAAGATAATATACCAATTCGTTCATAACTTATATGTATATGTATTAGTTAAGCAAGTTTCTAAATACAAACCAAACGACTAATTAATTTTATACATGCATGGATAATGCTCAATAACTAAGTTCCAACCGTTATATAACTTAAAATGCTCTTAAATCATGTTTTCCATTCATGTTTAGATGTATGGTATGTTTCATGCCATGTTATGGATATACTCGGGTCAACAATCAAATTGGCTGCTGATTCTGTCCAAAATATAGATTTGGAGCGTGACATATTTTATAAGAAGAGAGTCATAAGTTAAGTGCCTTTATTGATACAAAACTAAATTCAATGATTTTACTTAATAATTTTACATACTTAAATAACCTTTTGAAATATTTACTCGTCACAATTATAAGAATTTAGACGTTTTAAATTCATCTTAGGAGAGTAGACTTTGTAATTTATTCAATGTCATGAACAATTACAAGTCTTCAATATTATTATACCTTCTCATTTTATACCTGTGGAGATATATGTACAATATTTGTAGAGATTTATCATCATATTTATCATCTAAAAGGTCAAAGTGGATTTGGTCAATCATATTTTTGAGACAATATACATATAGGAAGTTTGATACAAAACCCCATCAATTTTTGTATATTTACAGAAAATTAAAATTTCTTATTAAGGTCTAGTTTAACATCGAGTTTCTTTAGGTATGAAATCGTCTTTATTAGAGAGTGCAATTATCACCTAATATAGGACTTTTCTATGCAAATTTGAATTTAATCAAACTTTAATGTGGATATCGGATATTGTGTGAAAAAAATAAAGTGGAAATGTTTAGTGTTCTACCCAAATTTATTTATTAAGAGCGACATAGTTTAAGTGATAATATCCGTTTGACTATGCACCTATATCAAAAGAAAAAGATCTTGTCTAATTAGTTTTATCTCATCAATGATATAAAAAACAATACTCGTGTTATGACCCTAAAATAAAAACAAAAACAAATAATCCACGTTAGCCATGAGGAAGCCTCTGCATCTTCCATATGAATAAAAAAAATTGATTTTTGGTTGGAAACACGTTATTCAGTATTATTAATTGAGAAAAGACTCAAATATGTCATTAAATTTTCAGAAAAGACTCATTTATATCATGCATTAAAAGTTTGGTTCATCTATGTCATTGCTGTTAGGAAAAAAGCTCATTTATGCCATTTTTTAACTCCGATTTTGCAAAATCATTTTTACACCCCAAATAAGGTTTTACACTTTTCAATTGAAGTTTTTGGATCAAATGTACTCTTTTTGCTTTTTCTTCTCCAAGAACACCAAGAACACATAAAGAACATTAACAATTTCCAAATTTCAAACTTCTTTGATTCTTCACGAAATCACCTCAAATTTCAAGAATAGTTTCCCTCCGAGCTAGATATCAAAACTCAATATCTTTTGAGCGCGAATTCAACCTAACTCAACAAGGCCCACTTGAAATTTCTTCAAAGTTTCAAAACTTCAACATTCTTTAATGTTAGATTTTTCTCTACACTTTCAAATCATTTGAAATTTTGAACATACACTCAAAAAAACACTTGAGAACAAAGATCTAATGTCAAAAAATAACTACAAAAACACGAATCAAAGCTATTTTTTGAAATTTTGAGACTGATTTTAGTTTTTTTTTTTTGAAATAATCATATCATATCCCCATATATATATATATATATATTTAAAAGTAAGAAGCTCCTAACCTCAAAGTTGGATTACTATTTTGCCCTTTCACTTAATTAAAATGATAAAATATTATAATATTTTAATTACATAATTTGAATTCCAAGAATTGTACTTTAATTATTTAGTTATGACAATTACATAATAACATAATTTAAATTGCAAGAGTTGTACTTTAATTCTTTAATTATAAAGCTAGTACTTGTTTTCTATACAAAGAAAAGCTAAACAATTTGGGTAAAGCGATAGTACAAAATACCTTTACTACAATTCATCAACAAAAAATAAATACATTTACTGCAACTGGAACTAGATCACATTTTTCCAGTGATAGCTTATGCTAGCCAAACTCCTTTCTTCCCCTGCATCATCGGGAGCCATAAATGAGCAAGAGGTGTCAAGAATTGTAGTAACATGGAAATTTGAAAGGTTAAATATTATTAAAATAAATATAAAAAATAAAATAAAACATGAACATTAATTTTAAAAGATACATCTATTTAATTTAATTTCTTGTCTTTAAGGAATAATTTCTCATAAAAAACTTTCATATCCTTTTACCTTTTATAAAATTAATAGCTTTAGCCTTTGGTCCATTGTTAATTTATTAAGTATAATGTTTTGTTCTTTAAAATGCTCAAAATTTGGTGTATTCACAACAATTTCTGAGATAAAAATATATTCTTTTTATAAATATTAGTTTCTTGAGTTAACTTTCACCTAAGTTGCATGTGTTAGACCTTTGTTTTGCTATTAATAATTTTTGTTCTGGTTTGCTCCTTGTTGTTCATTGCTTGCATTTTCAATTTTCAAATTTTATTTTATATTAATTACGTGATTAATTTTGATTGGTCTTCTTTTGAAATTCTTGCATCTACTCAATCTTTTCCTCCCTTTTCTATTATTTTAAGAAATTTATACTAATTAGCATAGAATACATGTGCAACACACGTGTTCGAGAGCTAGTTTTTAATATGGGTGAATTTTTTAAACTCTACAAATGATTTTAAAATTTTGGTTTTCTAAAAAAATTTAATAATTGATGATGTAGCCGAAATTAATGTTGAAAATTTGGGAATTGTTTATGTTCTTCATGTGTTCTTGGTGTTCCTAAGAAAAAACATTACTGAGGATGTGACTGAGTTTTCAATGATCTCTGATCACCCCCCAGATTTAATTACAACACTCCGTTTAGATTCTTTAATGTTTTAACTGATCATAAAGAACTCTTTCTTATCTTTTTGATAAAGTTAAATTAATTTTTCCCTATATCATAGTACTAAAATTCATATAATGAAACGCAAAGTCATATCAAGAACTGAAATACATATTACTAACTTTCTATGAAGCCCCTCTAACCTAACTGGAAACTACAGGCAGGGACAAGACCCTATCATACTTTTCACATGTACATGATATATTTGTTGTTTATCTTGTATTCCTAAGATACTTAGAATAAAATTTTGAAAAACTTGGTAATAAACAACAAAGTTTAAAGAGTATTTTCAAACTAGAAAATTAAAACTAGTAGAGAAAATAGAATCAGAAATAATATAAAAATATTTTTCTCAAAGAAAGAAAATCGAGCCCACTGAATGCACAGTGTCCCCTTAAGGAAATTATTCCCCTCAAGTATCCGAGGTTAATGAAATATATCCTCCTAGGATAGAACGATCTTACTCAACGGTGTAAAAATATCTAAAATTACGGTGTCAGCGAATCACTCAATGGTAGTAAAGTACACTTAGAATACTTGTCCGTTTCTTTGTCTTGGAGTCATTCCCCATTCTTTTTTTTTTACTAAGAAATTTCATTAATAAATAAAAGAACCTTCGAAGAAGAGTACAAGCAAGGGGGGCTAGACCTTATCTTACCGATCCTATTGCAATAATAAAACTCTACTACTTAACAAGCATGAAGAAAAAAAGAGCTAGAGAAAACTAGGTATTCTATGATCATCGTAGAGTTTATAGTATTCTCTATAATGATATTACAGATGAAGATACTTAAGTAATGCAAGAATATAAAAGTCAAGAATAAGATTGAGTTATTAGCCTCAAACTTCAATTTATATATGTATGAACTAAAAAGGATAGTTTGCCCGTCAAAAGTAACTTGAGGTATTGATATTTTCTTCTTATCTTCTTCTTCAACTCTGTCCAAAAACACCTTGATAGTTCATCAATTCTTCTTGGATTTATTGGATCTTGTTAAAGTTGTTAACACTGTCATATGATTTTGTTTTGCTAGTCGCATTGGTAGGTGTTTTATTTAAAAAGATATATACAAGGAAAATGACTGAGTTTTGAAAAATCGATCAAACTTATAGTTTAAGAAAAATCTAATTTCCAAAAAAACAGAGTCGCCACTTAATTTTTAGTAAGAATCAAGAAAAATTAAAAATTTTCAAAAGATTTAAACAGATAAAATCCATTGAAAATAAAAAGGGTTTGAAGTTCAATGTACATTCCGAGAAGGTGTTAGGCCCTCGGAATTGCCGCTAACTCGCGGTTGACCGGCGATTTGACCAAAATGATTTTGACTAATTTTGAAATTTTAACTTAAGTAAAAGAATTCATTTATTTTAACTAATTATTTTTAGAATTTAACTAAGTAAAGAACTCACGACTTTAACTAATTTTGAAAGTTTAACAAAGTAAAAGAACTCATTTATTTTAACTAATTATAAAAAGAGATCATTTATTTTAACTTATTTTTTATGACTATTATTATCTTTATCATTTTTATTTATCTTAAGGAATGAACTAAAGGGGAATTTTCTAAAGGGGAATAATTCATAAAATGTCAACAAGACTGATATTAGAATAAAAACTAAGTAATAAAATAGATATACTTTAATTTGAAAATAAAATGAAATGATCATTCTTGGGGAATTTAATTAAATTGAACAATAAGATAATCAAAGTGTTAGTCAAATACGATATCAAATAAATAAAGAGGAGAAGGGAAAGAAATATTGATTTTGGGATTTCAAATCTTGGTGCACCTGTCCTACTACTAAAATACCCAAAACATAAGTTTGGGCCTATGTAATTCAAAATCAGCTGTTGGACCATCCTTTTGGGCCCATTTTCACTTGGACGTGTTGAAATTTCTTTAGGGCCCCATTTTTTGCATTTTTCAGATCTGCATATCATCCTTTTGCACATGTATATTGTACTTTGGTTGTATACCGGTGTATACAGATCGTATTTCAGCCTATTTTCAACTTTTCGAAATCTGAAAAATTCACATTCTAGCCCATATTTATTGTCTTCCGCCTGTACGCCAGTTTTCGCAATTTACCATAGGGACTGACTCGAGAGAAAAAGGGAATTTGGGGCCTTTATGGCCCTCTCAGAATGCGATGGGATGAAGAGTCTACCGTAGACTCAAATCAAACTCACATGATACCTAAAAAAGAAGAAGAAAAAAAATAAAAAAAAATTAGTCAAGGCAAAGGACCTGGAGCGAGGGATAGATTGATAAAACAAACTAAAATAAAATAAATGAGGCTACCATCCAACCAACTTAATTGACCCAAGGCAAAGACACACATGCATATATGACTTTACTCAAATATTCAAAGTAGGCAGTCATCATGCTTAGGATAATAAAGAAAAATAAAAACAAACTCAAATAAAAGAAGTGAACAGTCGGGCCATTTGTCAAATGTGACTATTCAACATAAAAATAAAAAAAAACATGCCCCACTTAAAATCCTTTTCCCACACAACCAAAGAATATGATAAAAATTTGTTCATGGACCCTCTGATTTAGACCAAAATAAGCCAAAATAAAACATCAAAGACCAAATGTATATTAATGAGGGCCAGCAGAAAGCCAATGGAGCAAACATGCTTCTCACAATATTACAAATAGCGAATATTACAAATAGCGGACATGAGGACAAATACATAAACATGATAGAAATCCAAGATATGGCCATAGTGGTCCTAAATGAATATTATCACTCGAGGATGCAAGGTGTAAAAAATAGAGACATAATACTAAAAAAAATCTCATACTAAACTAATGCTCGATTAAATAGGTAGAAACTAGACAATTTAAAGTCAAGAAAGCATGGAACAAACTTAAACTAATGTAATAGAACATGATCCGTCATATGGAGCTATATTCATACTGGTTATAAGCTCTTTGAATACATGGCAAAATATTAGACTAACTAGGATAAATGAATGAGTCACGAGAACATCTAATCATCAAACACTAAACGAGCCTAATAATTTCATACTACAAAATGACCCCAAAACAACCGAGCCATATCAATGTGACCTGAAATTACTACTAGAGAATGCACGAGAGAAATAATAAAACGACTTCAGCAAACAGAGACAAAACAGAATCAAGGTGATTAACAAACGGTAAAATCAAGCTTAAGACAAGGATGATAGCCGGGAGTTTGAAGAGAACATAGTCAGCGATGTGAGCTTCAACAAATGCTAAATCACCAAGAAAACAAACACATAATAACATTTTAGTAAAAATAAGATGAAGAGAATAATATAGGTCCAATACATCACGCAAACTCATCTTAGAATCCACAAAGAACGACATATCAAACCAACACGATGAACTCAAAATAAACAAAGGGATTAAGAGTGGTTTACCTTGTTCGGTGGAGCAAACCGAAGACAAACGAGTAGAGGATCAGCAACTTCTTCCACACAACCTTAAATTCGACCTTCGATTCAAACAACCAAACCAGAAATTCGAACCAACTTCGAGTAAAAGATTTTTCTTTCCTTCCGATTCAAGAACAGTTCGAAAATCCTCAAATGTATAATTTTATGCAAAGAAAACCAACTGTCTGTATTCACTCTTCTTTTCTAACTCTGTCCTTTTTTTAAAAAAAAAAATTCCTTTAAAGTCTCTTCCCCCCTCCCTTTGCAATGAAGAACAAAGGGCTATTTAAAACCAAAAATGGGGCAGATTTTAGGAGGGAAAACGGATGATTTTTGGGTGAGGACAAGGGACCATTTGAAATTCAAACCCCATAAATTCCTTTCACCTTTCCGGCTAAACACCTTTCCTTTGAGATTTTGACTCATTCCAAAAGGGGAAAGTGAGACAGACGCGTGCCTGCTGCCTGCTGTACGTTTTTCTGGGCTGCTGGAACCGCTGATGTTGCTGGGTTTCTGCTCAAGTTTTGGGGAAGACGCTGGGAGTGGGGTCGGGTTTTTGTAGTTGTACATTGTTGGTTATTTTTTGTATTGTTACAGTGTATTGTTGAATGGGTCTGTTTTGGTGGGTTACTGATGTATTGTTATTGGGCTGTGAATTGAAAGGAAATGGGAGTGGGCTGCTGGAAATGTGAGTAAGAGGGCTCAAATTGATTTCTCAAAGGCTTAAAAAAAAAAAGTAAAAGAAAAAGGCTAAAATTGCAAATAAGGTATAGTCATCTTGAATTTAATTTGCAACTTCGGCCGAAATCTAACTAAGGTCGAATTATTAAAACTAATTAACGAGCTTCTTAATTTAGCGAAATAAAATTATTGGTTCAAATCTAAGATAATTAAACTAATTAACTAAAAATTACTATAATTCAAACTAAACTAAATTAATAAAATATTTAGTTTTAAAATGTAAAAATCTTTTGAGATGACTTTCAAATATTTATAAAGTATACTATATATATAATATAAAACACATATATTTTAAAAATTATAAAAGTGACGAAACCATTTAAAATAATTTGCAAATTATTTTATTTTTCTTAAACTTGTATAACACTAATTATTTTAAATTGCTTGAAATTTAAGATGCTCGATAATTAATGTATATTGTGGAGGTCCGAAATTGGGTGTCAACAATAGGTGCCTTGGAATAAATTTCTCAGTCACCTTACCATCCCAACTGTGTTGCCTTCCATGTGCCTTTTTTTTTATTTTGTTGCTTCCACTTCTTTGTTGCCTTGGTGAGAGATCCCCTTCCTTGGCCACCTTATCAAAGCATATGTCCAACATCTCTTCCTCATCATCCCCATCGGACATGTTTGTTCCCAAGTCAATATCATAACCTGCAGTTGGACTAATTCCTGAAACTATAACTTCTGGATCATGACTCTCAGCCAATACTCCAATATCTTTGGTGTTTATGGCCAAGCTCTTTTTAAAGCTATCAACTGTCATTGCCATAGATGGATTTGCCTTACTTGTAGGCACAAATTCGAGTACTTGAGGGCTTAACTTACTCATAGGAGGTGAAGTAATGTTTTCCTCTTCCTCAACTAAATCTGTCCATTTAGAAGCACTCGTTTCCTTTTGTTTTTCTTTAGAAACATTCAAACCATTTTTAGCTTCCTCTGGATTCGAAACAACCCTGATAAGTGTATTTGGACTGATTTCTTTACCAACTATCCCCTCTATAGCAATGAACTCATTTTCATGTGTCAAAACAACTTGTTGTTCAACATGCCCCCTATTCTTGTTCAATTCTCGAGGAACAAGACCTAAATTGTTAACGTCTTTGTCAAACTGGGCAGAATTTTGTGTGTTCTGAAGTACACCAGGTTGGGATTTGGCTAAAGTACTCCCAAATTCAGGAGATAATTCATCTGTACCATGTATCCTTTCTTGTTGTCCAACATTCTCATCTCATAACATGTCGAATTGAGTACATTCAATTATGATGTTGATTCTATCAAGCTCAACCTCTGTAGAATTGTTTTGGTGCAAAATCTAATTGTTTGAGGACTTAGAAACACCATTTTTTTTATGTGAGACCAAAGGCCATTCGTTATTGGAGTTTCCTGCAATGGAGTTGTCTTGTTTAGCTGCAAGTATAGTAGGCAAACCCAACACTCCATCTTTCCCAACACCCCGCCTAGCGGCCTCAATCAATTTGCCTTTGTTCTCTAGATTCTCTTCATTATTAGAGTTAAAAGTTGTAGGTTCTTTAGAATTATTTGCAACAGCTCGATCAATAGTAGCATCCCTGACAACCCCCAAATTATTTCCAAAATCTCTTCATTCACCAGAATTATCATCAGGGACCAACTGTTGCTGTTCTTCTTTGTTGTTTTTGCTCTGAAATTTAGTAGTTATAATCTCCATTGCATCACCTTGATATTGCTCCACATCCATACCTTATCCATTGCATCATTCTTATTTTTAGCACCAACCTTGCCGAGAAACATACGACAACTATTTTCATCATGTCCTTGCCGTTTACAGTGTATACAATACCTTGGAACATTATCATAAACAAACTCTTGATAATGCTCAATAACTTTGCCTAAATCTTTGTCCACGAAGAATAACTTTATTTTTTTTTGGATGCTTATTCGGTAGATCTAGAATGACCTTAACTCTAGCAGTACTTGGCCTGGTACGTTCTTGAGTGGCTTTATCTACAGCAACTGGTTTCCCAACAGCTGAAGCAATTGATAAAAGTAATTTTTTGGCAAAAAGATTTGGTTGCAGATCTGGAAAAGATATCCATGTCAATGCTTTCGATGTTTCTTCCTTAGGATTGAACCATATAGTTCAAAGAAACGTTCTAAATAGAAAGTCTTCACCATTGAATTTGAGATAACCAGAATTTCTCGACAAAACTTGAACGAAGTCTTCATATAAATCAAACATGATCAAGAGATGACGAAACTCAAGTTGTCCAATGTTACGATGACCTTTAATATCGAGTTTCTTTGGAAGAATCTTGCGCAATTCATGTAAATCTGGTTTTTCGTAAGAAAATTTGGGAATAACGGATTGATGTATTCCTTCCTCTATGCTAAATTCATTAACTTCATCCATGGTGAATTCGATGATTGGCTCTCCATGAATGAATTTAATTGGTTTCAACTCAGTTTTGGCTATAGGCCTGGTAGAAGAATTGGTTGAAGTTGTGCAACGTATGTTGATTTATGTGTTGAATCAGTAGTATTTTGGATATGTTGTGATGGTGTTTTGTCCCCAGCAGGAGGCTGGGACACAGCTAGAACAACCATAAGACTGCCGCCCTCAATTCTCCATGAGAGAGGAGAAGAGAGTCATTCCCCATTCATGCGGGGGATTATTGCGTTTTAAAACGTGTGAATGGAAAATGAAGAGTTGTGACTTTTATGAAGAGTTGTGACTTTTATGAAAAGTTGCGACTTTAATGAAGAGTTGTGACTTTTATGAAAAGTTGCGACTTTTATGAAAAGTTGTGATTTTTATGAAAGGTTGTGACCTTTCCGAAAGATTGTGACTTTTCCGAAGGTTTGTAACCTTTCCGGTAAGGCACAATAGGAACCTTTTCACACTACCCTTTGTTTTCTATAAATTGAGGGATTTCCTCTCATTTTAAAAGAACTAATTTTTCTGGACTTCTTCTACTACTACTAAATCTAGTATTCTAAGTGTACTTTACTGTCGTAGAGTGGTTCGCTGACACCGTGGTTTTAGGTATCTATACACCGGTGAGTAAGATCGTTCTATTCTGGGAGGATATATTCCATTAACCTCAGGTACTTGAGGGGAATAATTTTCTTAAGGGGACACGATGCATTTAGTGGGCTCGATTTTCTTCTTTAAGAAAAATATTTCGTATATTATTTCTAATCTGTTTCTAATTCTATTTTCTCTACTAGTTTTAATTTTTTAGTTTTGAAAATGCTCTTTAAACTTTGTTGTTTCTTATCAAGTTCTTTAAAGTTTTTGATCTAAGTATCTTAGAAATACAAGATGAACAACAATCTTAAGGAAATTATTATACTGTTGGTATTTCTTGTATTCTACTGATTGAGAGAAACAGATCATGAAAGT
>JAJOOH010029213.1:0-16500 GCA_029582605.1 Solanum gracilifrons | reverse complement strand
AGTTAAATAGTTTTTTTTAATATAGAAAATAATATTTTAAATATTTTTCTTGTAACAAGGTAGTAAGAACCATCTTTTAAGAATTTAAAATAAGTTACATCATTAATATGACTATTCTTTATACTCAAAATCTTTGAGAATCAAATATGATGCAATGTAAAATAGTTTATACAGCGTTGTAATACATTATTTATGAAAACATTAAGGCTAAAGTATTCATTACCCTCGAACTTGAAGTTTTTTATTCGGTGTACACTTAAACTATATTTCATTTTAATTATCCCCCGAACTTGTTTATTCCTCCATCGCATACATCTTTATTGTCCACCTGGCGTAGAAATTGACAACACACTCTACTAGGCGCGTGAGGAAGTGATTTTTTGCCACATCATAAAGCTACAACGGTAAAAAAACGTAAAATCTCCATTTTTCTTTAATATTTGGCATATTTTAAACGAAAAATAGGGCAAAATGTAAATGAAAAGTAAAGGAAACAAAGATTAACACTTACTTGGTAAGAATTTCAGACAAATTTGAAATTTAATCGACCAACTTCATGTCTAGAAAAACCCAAATCCAGAAGGATTCCGCGAAATCAGCCCTTATTCAAAAATAACTTCTAAACAATGAATGTTTGATATATATATTTTTTGCCATATACTTTATCTAGGTGGCTATTATTTATCTAGGTGGAAATCCACATCACCACTTTTGCCAACTGTCGTGCACGTGTAGCCACAATAGGAGCAGGTGGACAAAAAAGGTGTACATGGTGGAGGAATAAACAAGTTCGGGGGGTTAATTAAAACGGAATATAGTTTAGATGTATACCGAATAAAAAGCTTCAAGTTCAGAGGGTAATGAATACTTTAGCCAAACATTGATTCTATTTTATAATAGATATTTGTTATTGTTATCGACAAAATAGTACTTTCTTATTTTCTAGGATTGTGCTAAATATTATACCCTGGGAATTATCAATTCAAAGACTGTATTGATTAATTTATGAAAGTAAAAGGCTTTCTATTAAGTTAATAATAATGAGGATAAAGGAAATTCAAGCTGTAAGCATGTAATTAACATTGATTAAATAAGAAAACAACAAATGCGACTTTTATGACTTATTGTGTTATAGTTGAATTAAGATAGGAGTCTTATTTTAAATGAGTCTCAATAGTGTTAAGATTATGTTATAAATCTGATTCATTCAAATTTATTTAGACCCATTAAGAGGATTATAAGCAAATAAAACAAACAAACTTAATGAGCAGAATCTGAAAAATTAAGATCCAGACCTTTAAAACAACAAATTTAATAAGATAAATCTGGCTGATTAAGATTCAGATCACAATTAAGTGCAAACAAATAAAACCTTAGGCTAAAATAGACTAAAATGGGTTATAACCATTAACCAACCCACCTCCACCCTTACTAACTTTTAATTATTTTATTTGTTCTTTAGAAATTTTTAGTATCCAATATGACTATTTTTCTTTTTAATTATGACGATATGTAACATATACAATAAAAAGGTCTGTCTTCTTTAAAATATTTTGACCAGATTTCTTATGAAACAATTTGGGCTACAGATATCAACCTAATTCATTTAGGAAAAACTACATAATTAGACATACTTCATTACGATATCTACTATTATTACCTATACTTTCAAGATATTACATCTCTTACCACTAATTAACAGTTCCCTACCATATATTGAGAAAGATGCACTTAAATACATGTATTTTTGCTACCAGATACACTAAAATAGGAAGAGAAACGGGTATAATTCGCACGTATCTAGGA
This sequence comes from Solanum gracilifrons, assembly GCA_029582605.1. NCBI lineage: Eukaryota > Viridiplantae > Streptophyta > Magnoliopsida > Solanales > Solanaceae > Solanum > Solanum gracilifrons. The sequence goes on along the minus strand of JAJOOH010029213.1, from coordinate 14,694 downwards.
TACCAAATACATAGGAGAGTGGCGAGCGAGATGGGAGAGAGGCGAGCAAGGTGAGCGAGATTAGTTATATATCCCATATACATGTGAATCAACTTGGATACAATGCATCTAGAACAAGTTACACCTAATTTTGACCTCTTATATCCCGAGATACATGTATCTGGATGTATCTAAACGTATCTAGACACATCAAAATTTGGTAAGACACGTAATATTGCAAACTAGAGTGTATCTAAGTAATTATCTTCTTAACAAGTGATATTTATGTAAATTCTCCAATCTTCTATGAGATTAATGAGTTGAGCTAATAAATGAATGGGTCAATAACTAGCCCAAACTTAGGTGGGTTATGTTTCATGGTCTAGTTTTACCACCTCTAACAACATTTATGTAACACCCCGAAAATTTCTAAGCTAAGACCCGAACCATTCTTTAATTTCCTATAGAATTGATTCGGTTGATCCTTAAGTTACTCAAATGTGTAAATGTCATTTCTTTGGTGTTCGAATGGATTTGGATATGATTTAAGGTCACAAGAACCCCTAGCACAAAGTTTAGTTGAAATCTTCATTTCCGATTAAGTTTTGACATAAGATTCTACTTAGGTCAACTTCAAATGATCATATCTCCTGGCACATAATGAATTAGGTGGCCTATGAACTACCAAATTAAAGTTGTTTGAATCCTCTTTCTAACGCCACCAAGTTTCCCTCATTTGATGTTCAGAGTAAAAAGTTATGACTGTTTTGCCAAAGACGGTCAAACTAGAGTTCTCTGAGTCTGTGAACGACGACCCCAACCGACGGGCTGTGGGTTGAACGAAGACCCGTCCTGTCAGGCTGTCATCAGAGTACTGGGGGTCAACTTTTGGGACCCAAATCCTACAGATCCAACCGACGGACCGTAGGTGGACCTACTAATCGTCGTTTGGACCAATAAATGGACTTTTGAGACTTAAAAAAATCAATATAGAGTCCACGGATGGGATCTATGATCTGTAGGTCAAACCACGACCCGCAGATGGTCCCATGGATAGGATTTTAATAGCTTTTCAAGAGGGGTAGTTCAGTCTTTTCCCACCCTCTCTAAGCCTAACCCATAATTGTTTTTCACCTAATTAAGGTCTAAATAGTGTTACAATATTATTTTATTTCTTTAACACTTCAAAGACTTAGAGAAAGGATTTAAGAGGTTCTATCATTCTTTGAATTTCATCGATTTCACCAAGAACTCTATTTTTCCCAGGTATGTAAGGCTATCATAGTGATGGACTGAGTTCGTCCTCGCGCCCTACATCTACTTTCTATCGCTAAAGAATAATCTAGGGTTACATCCTTAGTTTTGATGATTCTTGAGATGAGCTCGTTGTTGAATTCCGAGTTGTTATTCCTAATTTTCGAGTTGCTATATATTATGTATTGCGATTCCTGAAGTTGATTATTCATGCTTATTTTTCAGCATGAACCCTATTATTTGAAGTATTCACTAAGTTATTGATGAGAATCTTTTTAATTGAATAATTATCTTAAATTGATTTTCTCATAAAGTAAGAAGGAGTTTCTGAGGAAAGTTTAAAGAGGCATTTTGAGTAAAGCTTAAGGGAATTATTGACTCCCAAATTTATCATTTTTACAGTGAAAAAAGAGAAACTTTGATTTCTAAACACGAGTTAACAGTTAATTCAGAGCAAATGCCTCTTTTAAGAGGATATTTGAGCAATTATCTCAAACCAAAGGAAGAGTAATGTTTTTATACATGAGCAAAGGTAATTATTATTGGGAGTAGTATTGAGCACCAATATAAGGGAGAGTTGAGACAACTCACAGCCCCCATAAATCATGTCTTGCCAACATGGGTACTGGATCATACTTTTTAGATGAATCCTTAGAGCTTTCATGCATAGCTTAATGGATCCACTTAGTTGAGATGTTCTATATTCCGGAACGATATAGGATAGTTCTGGCAGCGTGGACAAAACGTTCTATCATCACTTAGCTTATAGTGATGGTTGTCGAATAGAGAATCTCCCAATAGAGTTAAAGTGTTTTATATATATATATATATATATATATGTTATTATGTTAAAGTTCAGAGAATGAGAGAGTATTTTTGTAAAGTTTTAATGATTTCACTTCCTTATTTCCTTACATTCAGTCGAGTATATATCTATATATAGGTAGTCCTTTCATTCAGTGTTTGTTATTCAGCTATATTACATACTCGTACATTCAATGTACTAATGTCATTCAATCTGCATCTTTTATGATGTAAACACAAGTGTTTAGGATTATCAACAGGCGATTCGTTGAGATCACTTTGCGCTACAGACAGCTTTGGTGAGCCTTCTTGCCTTTCAGAAGATTTCACTATTTACTTTCATGTTATTGATGAGTTGTATTGGGTCTTGTTCCGATCTATCCTAGTATTAGAGGCTTCATAGATAGTTAAAGTTGATGAGTATCTCAGTATTTCCCTTTTGTTTGAGACATTTTGAGATTGTTGTGCAAAGTATTATAATTATTGCACTGAAGTATTTTCAGATAATTGAGTTAAGTATTTACTTGAGTTTGAACGTTATATGTTCTATTTTAAAGCTTCCTTATGCTTGAGTAAGTCTTCTGCTAAACAGTCAGTCATACCAAGGGTTTGCTTGGAGAGCAGAAATGGTTCTTGAGTGCCGGTCACGTCCAGGTATAGGCTCGGGGTGTGACAAACTTGGTATTAGAGCATAGAGTTCAAGAGTCCTAAGGTGTTTATGAAGCCATGTCTGTAGAGTCATGGTTATCAGTGTGAAGCGCGCGCACATCTATAATTGGGAGGCAATAACATTTAGGAACATTTCACTTTCTTCTTACTCCTGTCCGTGTGATAGAGTTCAACTCTATAAAAGTTTCCTCTAACTTGTGATTACGCGTGTATTTTGAGATCATGCCTCCACAAAGAGCTGTACGAGGACGTCCTTCTATGAGGAATGCTAATCCTCAAGGTCAAAAAGCTCCCAATACACTGGAAGTGCAACCCCCTCAAGGTGATGTAACCAATGCTGAGCTTAGGAATGTTATTCAGATGTTGACTCAGGTTGTTGCAGTTCTGGTCAATAAGTAGTAGGTCGTCAGGATGTGGCTGATACATCTAGGATCCGTGAGTTTTTGAGTAAGAATCCCCGAGAGTTCAGAGGGTCGAAGGTCACTGAGGATCCGAAGAACTTAGTGGAAGAACTTCAAAAAGTATGTGAGGTCATGCGTGTTGCTGATATAGAGCGTATGGAGTTGGCTTCTTATCAGCTCAAAGGTGTCGCTAGGATATGGTATGATCAGTGGAAGAAGAACAGGGAAGATGAAGCACCACTTTTGAGTTGGACTGTGTTTGAAGATGCTTTTTTGGGGTGCTTGTTTCCCCGAGATCTAAGGGAAGCCAAGGTAAGAGAGTTTCTTAGCAGGAGTCTATGAGTGTGCAAGAGTACAACCTCAAGTTCACTCAACTTTCCCGCTATGCTCTGGAGATGGTGGCTGATATGAGAAATATAATAAGTTTGTTTGTGTCTAGGTGATCCCGTTTATCTAATAAGAAGGGGAGAGCAGCTATGTTGATAGGGGACATGGACATAACTAGGCTTAGGATTCATGTGCAACAGGTAGAGGAGGACAGGTTGAAAGATAGGGAAGAGTTCTGCAGCAAGAAGGCTAAGATAGCAAATCATGAGTCTGGCCAGCAAAAGACTGGTAATGGGCAACGGTCACCCTTTTAGCAAAGGTCATCTAGACCTGCTCCTTCATCAGCTAGTGCACCTGCACCAAGAAATAGGAATGATCATATGAATCAAAGTTCTTAGAATTTCAGAGCTTAGGGTACTCAGTCGCAGGGTAGTGTAGAAAAGGGGTTTCAGAGGCAACCTTTTGCTAAGTGTGGTAGAACCCATCCAGGAGAATGTCGTGATGGCTCCAATGACTGCTTCAAGTGTGGTCAGACTGGTCATTTCACGAGAGAGTGACCAAAGAACAGGTAGGGTAATGGGGGCAACAAAGCCCAATCTTCATCAGTGGCTCCAGTAGACGGAGCCGCTCCGAGAGGAGTTACTTTAGGGACATGCAGAGGAGCAAACCGTCTATATGTTATGGCTAGTCGCTAGGATCAGGAGAACTCACCAGATGTTGTCACTAGTATGCTTAAATTATTTTCTATCAATGTGTATGTCTTACTTGATCCAGGGGTAATTTTGTCTTTTGTGAATCCTTATGAGCCACTCTTAGAGTGGAGGAGTAGTTCAACAGTGCCTAAGGGTCATTTCATTTCATACCTTAAGGCAAGAAAGTTAGTCTCTAAGGGGTGTATTTATCACTTAGTCCGAGTTAATGACTCCAGTGTTGAGACACCGTCTATTCAATCAGTTCCAATTATGAGTGAGTTTCTAGAGGTCTTTCCCGGAGTCCCTCTAGAGAGAGAAATAGACTTCAGAATAGATATCCTTCCTGATACTCAACCCATTTCCATTCCGCCATATAGAATGGCTCCAGTTGAGTTAAAAGAGCAATTGAGAGATCTTCTTCATAAGGGTTTCATCTAACTGAGTGTCTCACCTTGGGGCACTCCGATCTTATTTCTGAGAAAGAAAGATGGTTCATTTAGGATATGTGTCGATTACTGCCAGTTGAACACGGTCACCATAAAGAATAAATATCCCCTTCCGAGAATTGATAACCTTTTCGTCCAACTTCTAGGTGCCACTTGTTTCTCTAAGATAGACCTCAAATCTGGCTATCATCAGTTGAGAGTGAGAGAAAGTGACATCCCGAAGACAACATTTAGGACCCGTTATGGTCATTATGAGTTCCTTGTTATGTCCTTTGGTTTGATTAACAGTCCTGTAACATTCATGGATCTTATGAACATAGTATTTAAGCAGTATATGGATATGTTTGTTATTGTATTCATCGACGACATCTTGATCTACTCGAGGAATGAGGATGATCATGACAATCATCTCAGAATAGTCCTTCAAACTCTCAAAGATCGAGAGTTATATGCCAAGTTTTCTAAGAGTGAGTTCTAACTTGAATCTATGGTGTTCTTAGGCCACATTATGTCTGGGTGAATGAATTCGAGTTGACACTCGGAAGATTGAAGCAGTGCAAAATTGGCCCCGACCCACGTCTCTAACTGACATAAGGGGTTTCTTGGGATTGGCTGGTTACTACAGAAGGTTCGTCTAGGCGTTTTTATCTATTTCATCCCTGTTGACTAAGTTGACTCAGAAAACATCAAGTTTCAATGGTCTAAAGCTCGTGAGAAAAGCTTTCAGGAATTGAAAACTCGGTTAACTACTGCTCTAGTGTTGACCTTACCAGAGGGTACACAAGGTTTTTTTGTCTGTTTTGATTCCTCCAGAGTGGGGATTGGTTGTGTGTTGATGCAGAAAGGTAAGGTTATAGCCTATGCTTCCAGGCAACTTAAGATTCACGAGAGGAACTACCTGACTCATGATCTCGAGTTGGAGCAGTAGTTTTTACTCTCAAGATATGGCACCACTACCTCTATGGTGTTGATGTTGATGTGGATGTGTTCACAGACCACAAGAGTCTCCAGTATGTTTTCAGTCAGAAGGAACTTAATCTCAGACAAAGGAGGTGGTTTGAGTTGCTTAAGGATTACGACATGTGTATCCTCTATAACCCAAGTAAGACTAATGTTGTTGTTAATGCTATGAGCAGGTTGTCCATGGAGAGTACTGCTCATGTTAAGGAAGGCAAGAAAGAATTGGCTAAGGAAGTTCACAGACTTGCACATTTGGGAGTCCGTTTGTTGAATTCCAATGAAGGTGGAGTTGTTATGATGAATGTGGATGTTAGTGTCAGAAGTGAAAGAGAAACAAGTCAAAGACCCCGTCTTACTTGAACTAAAGGCAAATGTTCATGAGCAGAAGGTGATGACTTTTGAACAAGGGGGAGATGGTGTGTTGAGATATCAAGGTAGATTGTGTGTTCCAAAGGTGGATGAGCTCCAAGCGAGGATCATGAAAGAAGCTCATAGCTCAAGATATTCGATCCATCTAGGTTCCACAAAGATGTATCATGACTTGAGAGAAGTCTATTTGTGGAATAGTATGAAGAGGTGCATTGCAGATTTTGTAGCTAAGTGCCCAAATTGCTAGCAAGTCAAGGTAGAACACCCAAGGCAATGTGGTGTGGCTCAGAACATAGCTCTTTCGGAATGGAGGTGGGAGATGATTAATATGGACTTCATTACTGGTTTGTCGCGATCTCGCAAGCAACATGATTTGATTTGAGTGATTGTAGATCGGATGACTAAATCAGCCCATTTCTTGCTGATAAAAACTACCAATTCAGCAGAAGCTTATGCAAGTTTATACATCTGTGAGATAGTCCGACTTTACGGAGTCCCTTTGTCCATCATTTCATATAGGGACGCGCAGTTCACCGCTTAGTTTTGGAAGTTATTTCAGAAAGGTTTGGGTTCGAAGGTAAAACTTAGTACTGCTTTTCATCCTATGGTCAAGCGGAGCGCACTATTCAGACATTAGAGGATATGTTGAGAGCATGTGTATTGGATTTCAAAGGGAATTGGGATGACCACTTGCCTCTTATAGATTTTGCATACAATAATAACTATCACTCTAGTATTCACATGGCTCCTTATGAGGCTCTTTATGAGCGAAGGTGTAGGTCTCCTATTGGTTCATTTGAGGTTGGTGAAACTGAGTTGATAAGACCAAACTTAGTTCATCAATCCATGGAGAAGGTTAAAATAATCCAAGGGAGGTTGAAAACAGCATAGAGAAATCCTATACAGATGTTAGGAGAAGAGATTTGGAGTTCGAGGTTAATGATTGGGTCTATTTGAAGGTTTCACCTATGAAGGGTGTTATGAGATTTGGTAAGAAGGGAAAGATCAGTCCCCGATACATTGGTCCTTATAGGATATCCAAGAGAGTTGGCAATGTGGCTTATGAGTTGGAGCGACCATCAGAGTTGGCAGCAGTCTATCCGTTATTTCATATCTCTATGCTAAAGAAGTGTTTGGGCGATCCTTCACTTATTGTGCCTGTTGAGAATAATGGTATCAAGGACAATCTATCTTATGAAGAGATTCTGGTCCAGATTCTTGATCGCCAAATTCGCAAGTTGAGAACCAAAGAGGTTGCATCAGTCAAAGTCTTATGGTGAACTGAGTTTGTTAAGAAGGCCACATAGGAGGCCGAGGAAGATATGAAGAAGAGATACCCTCATCTCTTTTACTCCGAGTTAGTTCCAGTCCAAGGTATTAACTTTTCCTAAAGTACTCATTCAATTCAGTCCCTCCTTCATTATTTTGAGTTCATGAGTTTTAATGGGTATGTTGCACAACTTTAGGGTTGTTAAACATTTCCCTACCCTTTCCATGCTCAGTTCATCCATCATTCGAGGATGAATGATTCCAAGGGTGAGATATTGTAACACCCCAAAAATTTCTAAGCTAAGGCCCGAACCATTCTTTAATTTCCTGTAAAATTGAATTGAGTGATCCTTAAATTACTTATATGTGTAAATGTCATTTCTTTGGTGTTTGAATGGATTTGGATATGACTTAAGGTCACAAGAACCCCTAGCACAAAGTTGAGTCGAAATCTTCATTTTCGATTAACTTTTGACATAAGTTCCTACTTATATCAACTTCAAAAGATCATATCTCCCAGCACATAATTAATTAGGTGGCTTATCACCTACCAAATTAAAGGTCTTTGATTCCTCTTTAAGACGTCACCCAGTTTGCCTCAATCATATTAGGAGTAAAAAGTTATGACCATTTTACCAAAGATTGTCAAACTAGAGTTTTCTAAGTCTGTGAACGACGGCCCGAACCGATGGGTGATGGGTTGAATGATGACCCGTCCTGTTAGGCCGTCATTAGAGTACTGGAGTAACCTTTTGGGACCCAAATCTTATGGATCCAACCGACGGACATTAGGTGGACCTTTTGACCGTCGTTTGGAACTGTAAATGGACTATTGAGCCTTAAAAACTCAATATAAAATCCACAGATGGGATCTACGATCCGTGGGTCAAACCAAGACCCGTAGATGGTCCCGTGGATAGTTTTTGACAGCTTTTAAAGAGGGGTAGTTCAGACTTTTTCCACCCTCTCTAAGCCTAACCCACGACTTTTTTTTCCACCTAATTAGGGTCTAAATAGTGTTAAAACATTAGTTTACGTTCTTTAACAATTCATAGACTTAGAGCAAGGATTCAAGAGAAGAAAAGCTAGGGTTTTCTATCGTTCTTCAAATTTCATCGATTTCACCAAGAACTCTGTTCTTCTTAGGTATGTAAGGCTATCATAGTGATGGACTGAGTTCGTCCTCACGCCCTACATCTACTTTCTATCAGTAAAGAATATTCTAGGGTTACATCCTTAGTTTTGATGATTCTTAAGATGAGTTTTGGGTTGAATGTTGAGTTGTTATTCCTAATTTTTGAGTTGCTATATATTATGTATTGAGATTCTTGAAGTTGATTATTCATGCCTATTTTTCATCATGAACCTTATTGTTTGAAGTATTCACTAAGTTATTGATTTTAAATTGATTTTCTCATAAAGTAAAAAGTAGTTTTTGAGGAAAGTTTAAAGAGGCATTTTGAGTAAAGCTTAAGGGAATTATTGACTCCCAAATTTATCATTTTTACAGTAAGAAAAGAGAAACTATGATTTCTAAACGAGTAACGAGTTCACAGTTAATTCAGAGCAGTTGTCTTTTTTAAGAGGATAATTGAGCAATTATCTCAAACCAAAGGAAGAGTAATGTTTTTATACATGGGAGTAGTATTGAGCACCGATATGGGGAGAGTTGAGACAAATCACAGCCCCCATAAATCATGTCTTGCCAACATGGGTACTTGATCATACTTTTTAGATGAATCCTTAGAGCCTTCAACAATAGCTTAATGGATCCACTTAGTTGAGGTGTTCTATATCCTGGAACGATATAGGACAGTTCTGGCAGCTTGGACAAGACATTGTATCATCACTTAGCTCGTAGTGATGGTTGTGGGTTAGAGAATCTCCCAATAGAGTTAAAGTGTTTTTTATATATCACTTTTTATGTTAAAGTTCAGAAAATGAGAAAGTAGTTTTGTAAAGTTTTAATGATTTCACTTCCTTATTTCTTTACATTTAGTCGAGTATATATCTATATCTATTGTAGTCCTTTCATTTAGGTGTTTGCTATTCAACTATATTACATACTCGTACATTCAATGTACTGATGTCATTCGACCTGCATCTTTTATGATGCAAATACAAGTGTTCAGGATTCAACAACAGGCGATTCGTTGAAATCGCTTTGCGCTTCAGACAACTTTGGTGAGCCTCCTTGCCTTCCAGAGGATTTCACAATTTACTTTCATGTTATTGTTGAGTTGTTGTGGGTCTTGTCCCGACTTCTATCCTAGTATTAAAGGCTTCATAGATAGTTAGAGTTGATGAGTCTCAATATTTCCCTTCTGTTTGAGACGTTTTGAGATTGTTTGGCAAACTATTATTATTATTGCACATAAGTATTTTCAGATAGTTGAGTTAAGTATTTACTTGAGTTTGACAGTTATAAGTTCAATTTTAAATATTTCTTATGATTGAGTAAGTCTTTTGTTAAACATTTAGTCAAGTCAAGGGTTCTCTTGGGGATCAGAAATGATTCTCGAGTGTCGGCCACGTCCATGGCATAGGCTCAGGGCGTGACAATTTAAGAACATAGGTTGCCCTACAAATGACGGGTTGAATTATAGTTGAAATTATTTCTATATAAGCAAAGATGGCTACTATTTCCTCACAACATAGCAATACTTTTAATAATTTACAAAACACAACAACAATTACCATTTTATAGCAAACATCTCCTCTATCTCTCTCTTTATCGCTCGCCTCTTTCCTCCCCCTCTCTCTCCCTCTCTCACAATAATTTGTTCTCTTTAATTTTTTACTGTAAAAACTATTGTGTTATACATAATTTTGGTTATCTTGATTCTAGTCATCGACTAGTTTCTATAAAACGAAGAATTGAATTCTAAGGAGAACAATGTAATCAACAGTGTCATGGAACAACTGGTCTTCTTTGATTTCACCATTGTTGGCTGGGATTAGCTGCTTGAGAGCCCATAGTTTTCATAATCAGAGGGAATGAATGCAAGAAAAAGAAGAAGATACTTGTATCAGTTATATTTTTATAGTGCAAATGAATACAAACAATTGAAGAGTAAATTATTACAAATTATACAATATGTATATATTAGCTTGTACTATCAATTTGTATTCACCCGATACAATATGTATCTAATGAAACACATCGGATTCAAGAAATAACAAAAAATCAGAATTTCAGAAGTTGTAGATTCCACCGACGAGGCCAAACCACGGCTCGTGGTCTGAACCACGGATCGTAGGTAGGGTCAGTGTCTAGCAACCCAAACCTCCCCAGAAAAATCTCTACCTACGGCCGGACCTATGGCCAAACCTACAAACCATATGTGGGACCACGGTCTGTGGTTCGAATCCCCAGCCTTCAGCTCCCAGACGCCAAACAACGAGTCATGTCCGTCGCTGGCCCCGAAAGATTTTAAACTAAGGTCATTTTGGTCTTTCCCCCTATGCGTTGGACATCTAAACTACGTAGTTTTGATGAGTTTAAGCCTAGTAACTTAATCAAAACCTACCCTAAGCGATTTATTCACCTAAATTCGCAAGAGCTAGAGAAAAAAGAGAAGCATTCAACCAAGCCCTCTTCAAGAACGCATCAAGTTTTCTTCAGTTCCAGCCCCAAAATCGAAGGATTTCTTCGTAGATTTCATCACCAGGTATGTGAAATTTCACTAGTGGGTTCCTTTCATCCACTAGGTCCCTAGAATTCAGTTAGATTCTTGATTCATTATATCTTGCTTAAACCTAGGGTTTCTAAAACCTTAGAAATTGGTTGTGATTTAGCTGTTATAGTATTCTTAATCAGATTATCATGTTTTCGTGGAATCATTACTTAGTCCTTGCATGAAACTCATAACCCTAGTTGTGTAGATTCGTTTAGTTCATGAATTACACTAATTAGGTCACATAAACAGATATATACATGCCTTAGATTTTGAATGTTTCATTATCAGTACTTAAATGTTGCATTCTCAGTTAGCATGTCAAAATATTGAGCTAATCTAGTATTTTAGTTAAGTTGTGTCATACACATTCCAGTTGGGAGTATGCTTAGCACCGAGTTGGACTAGGGTTCAGCGTACCCTTATAGTCCCAGAACTACGTGCCTCCATAGGTTATGAGTGCCCTCCGTTGGGCATCAGATATAGTGATCACACCAGTCGTGCCTTCATACCACTAGCAAAGTATATTGGGTCCTCTCGATGAGGCGTATACATCAGACTCCATGTTTAGCTCACATGGTTTTATGTCGGTTATTAGTAGCTCCCATAGTCAGACTTTAGTGCATTTGACCATGATTTCAGTTTATACTTCGGTATTTAGTCAGCATGTCATATTCATCATTTAGTACTTGGTCATTGCATTCAGTTCAACTTTTCAGTATATTGCAGTATTTACATTCATATTCAATTATATCATTCCTCAGTTACGCTTTGTTCAGTTTATATGTTTGTTCAAGTATATTATATATTATGCATGCTCAGTACATTCCAAGTATTGACACATACTTTGCGCTACATCCTTTCATGATGTAGGTTGAAGCACTCAACATCCAGATCACGGATAGATCGGTTCCCGATTCGTATTATGCAACTTCAGTGGTAAGTCCTCATACTTCGAGGACAATAAACATGTTTTTCAGATTCAGTCTTTCATTTTTGTTTTGAATTTTGCTAGGGTTAGCTGGGGCATGTCCCAGCAACTCTAGTCAGTTAAAGGCTTTTTTAGACATAGTATTAGATCCAGCTTTAGTTTTTGAGTGATTGTTCAGTATCACTAAACTCTTAGTACTTTATATATAATCAAATCAGTATTGGGTATTCCCCACCATTCAGTTATCTATTGTTTTAGCTTCTGCATAGTATCTTTTATTTAGTTATCTTTCAGTATGCTTATGATATGCCAGCTTCAAGGTTAGCTTGGGGTCACTCGTGATCCTAGGTCCTGTGTTTACGTCAAGGGGAAGCTTACTCCGAGATATGTAGGTCCTTACAAAATCCTGAAAAAGGGTTGGAAATGTGGCTTATGAGTTAGAGTTGCCAACAGAACTAGCAGCAGTCCATCTAGTATTTCACATTTCCTTGTTGAAGAAGTGTATGGGTGATCCGACATCGATAGTACCATTAAAGAGTGTGGTTGTGAAGGATAGTCTCACCTATGAGGAGGTACCAGTTGAGATTCTTGACCTTCAGGTTCGTAGGTTGAGAAATAAAGAAGTAGCTTCAGTGAAGGTTTTGTTGAGGAGTCAGTCCGTAGAGGGAACTACTTGGGAAGGAAAAGTAGTCATGAAGGCCAAGTATCCTCATTTTTTTCCTTCCAATTTCATTTCAGCTTGAGGTAATAGTCCTCTCCAGTCTCTCAGTTTACTCTTGTGTAAATTCGGTCTTAGTATCATGTTTCTTCAGTTGTTCTTGCATTTTCAGCATATTTGCATATTCTTGGAACTAAGTTCAGTCAGATTTCAGTTTCTAGTACTTAGTGGTAGGGATTGCAGCTCATTCCCTCTATACTCACCTAGTTTAGACATCATTCAAGGACGAATGTTCCTAAGGGGGAGATAATGTAACACCCCGGATTTGAGAAAGACCAAATATACAGAATTTCAGAAGTTGTAGTGCCATCGACGAGGCCAAACCACGGCCCGTGGTCTGAACCACGGACTGTAAGAAGGGTTCGTGGTTGGCCACCCAGAACTCCCCAATAAAACCTTGACCAACAGCCGAACCTACGGACCCTAGGTGGGACCACGGTACGTGGTTTAGACCCCCAGCCTTCAGCTCCCAAACGCCAAACAACGAGATGACAGGACGAACCGTAGGTCCATCCACGGTCCGTTGGTCATGCCCGTCCTTGGCCCCAACAACTTTTAAGCTAAGGTGGTTTTGTTCTTTTCCCCTACGTGTTGGACATCTAAACTACGTCGTTTAACCCTTAAACTACGTGGTTTTGATTAGTTTAAGCCTAGTAACTTAATCAGAATCTACCCTAAGCAATTCATTCACCTAAATTTGCCAAAACTAGAGCAAAAAGAGAAGAAGCAGTCGACCATGCCCTCTTCAAGAACACAACAAGTTTTCTTCAGTTCCATCCCCGAAATCGAAGGATTTCTCCATAGATTTCGTCACCAAGTATGTGGGATTTCACTAGTGGGTTCCATTCATCCACTAGGTCCCTAAAATTCAGTCAGATTCTTGATTCATTATATCTTGCTTAGACCTAGGGTTTCTAAAACCTTAGATATTGGTTGTGATTTCGCTATTATAATATTCTTAGTCAGATAATCATGTTTTCGTGGAATCATTGCTTAGTTCCTTGCATGAAACTCAGAAACCTAGTTGTGTAGATTCATTTAGTTCTTGAATTACACTAACTAGGTCACATAAATAGATATATACATGCCTCAGATTTCGAATGTTTAATTATCAGTACTTAAATGTTTCATTCTCAGTTAGCATGTCAGAATATTGAGCTAATCCAATATTTCAGTTAAGTTGTGTCATACACATTCCAGTTAGGGGTAGGCTTAGCACCAAATTGAACTAGGGTTTAAACGTACCCTCGTAATCATAGAACTGCGTGCCTCCGTAGGTTATAAGTCCCCTCTATTGGGCATCAGATTTAGTGATCACACTAGTCATGCCTTTATACCCCTAACAAGGTATATTGGGTCCTCTCGATGGTGCGTATACAGTGGACTCCACATTTAGCTCACGTGGTTTTATGTCGGTTATTAGTACCTCCCACACTCAGACTTTAGTGCATTTGACCAGGATTTTAGTTTATACTTCGGTATTCAATCAACATGTATATTCAGGATTTAGTACTTGGTCATTGCATTTAGTTATGCTTTTTAGTATATTGCAGTATTTATATTCATATTCAGTTATATCATTGCACAATTACATGTTGTTCAGTTTATATGTTTGTCCAGCTATATCCAATATCCTGAATGCTCAGTACATTCCAAGTACTGACGCATACTCTGCGCTACATCCTTTCATGATGTTGGTTCAGGTACTCAGCATCCAGATCACGCATAGATCAGTTCCCAATCTGTATTCATCAGCTTCAGTGGTGAGTCATCATACTTCGAGGACAATAGACATGTTTTTCAGATTCAGTCTTTCATTTCAGTTTTCAGTTTTGCTAGGGTTTGATGGGGCATGTCCCAACAAAACTCTATTCAGTTAGAGGCTTTTTTAGACATAGTATTAGATTCAGCTTTAGTTTTTGAGTGATTGTTCAGTATCACTAACCTGTTAGTACTTTATGTTTAAGTTATCTATTGTTTTAGCTTCCGCATAGTATCTTTTATTTAGTTATCTATTAGTATGCTTATGATATGCCAACTTCAGGGTTATCTTGGGGTCACTCGTGATCGTAGGTCCCATGTTTACGTAAAGGGGGTAGCCTCGACACGTGACATCTAACATCTTTCATCTATTTCAAAATCGAGATACAACTAGTATTAACATTTATGTATCACCATGTATGTATCAAATACTATAT
>JAJOOH010029212.1:0-13037 GCA_029582605.1 Solanum gracilifrons | reverse complement strand
AAAATCCACTTACTTCCACTCAAACTATAAGCTTTCACTCAGAAATTGCATAAAATATACAAAGTTAAATTGTTTCCGCTGAAACTACACAATTTCCCACAAACGGCATATAATCTATAAAATCCCACTATTTTCACTCAAACTATAAACATTCACTTAGAAGCTGGATAAAACCCAATCACTACAACTCAAGCTATAAGCTGTCACTTAGAAATTGCATAAAATCTACAAAGTTCAATTTTATCGATTGAAACCAATAAACTTCTACACAAACTGCATAAAATCCAACTATTTTCACTGAAAAATCCAATTCCTACAACTCAAACTATAAAATTCAATTACTTCCATTCACACTATAATCTTACACCTAAGATCTACAAAATTCAACATTATTTTTGCTGAAACTACAAAATTAATTTCACTAGAAGCTACATGTATAATCTACAAAATCAAACTACTATCAATCAAATTCAACTGATTTTCTCACTAATAAATTAGGTTTAAAATGTATCGAAATGTGTACCGTCACGTTTGAGGGTTTTAGAGTGAATAGAAGTGTACCTGATGTATCTTCGATTCAGAGAGCTAAGAGGCACATAACTTCAATGGTGGAAGGCGATAGTCACAGCGAAGAGGAAACTCAAGCCAATGAAAAATATAGTAAAAGCTTAACTCGGAGGTCGACCGGAGAAACCTTCATCGGAGCTTAGCCGGAGCCTGCCTTCCCTGAAGTTTCGTGAATGGTCTTTCATTCTGTCTCTTCATTTTCCTTTGCTTTTTTTTTTTTGGTCATTTTCTGTTTGTGCTCTTATTTCCTTTCTTGAAATGGGTCTTTTGGCTCATTTCCTCATTGTATAGTTGTTAGTAATTTAATAAATGGGCTACATGTCCAATTTTAATTTTTTTTTTAAAAAAACCCATAGATATGATATAATCATGTTTTTATTTACATAAAAAAAAATAGCTAAAGGTTATAGAAAGTATATACCAATTAAAACTGGGCATAAAATACTGAAAACAGAATTACTGAATTGATCAGAATTTTTCGGTATTTTCACATTTGGGATGGTATTCGGAAGTAAAATTTTAGAATTATGGCATTTGGGTTTGGTATGAGACACTGGTATTCGATATTTTTTTAATACAAAATTATTTACTTAATGAATGTCATATATCAACAGGTTCATAACTCATTAGTACAAGTTCAAAGAGAGAGTTAAATATTACATAAGCATCTCAAATATATATGTCTTTTAGTTGTCTCAATTTTAATTGTTTTGATGTCTTCTTACTTGTTTATATTTTATTATATCGTGCATCCACATAGAAAAATAGAAATAATTTGAGTGATAATATTAACAATCGGCAACAAATTCTTTATTACCGAATACAATGACAAACCGAAGTTTGATTTACCAAATAATGAACCAAAATTTTAAATTTTGATATTTGATATCTACTTTTAACTACCAATTTTGAGTTACTGAATTCGAAATTTAGAAATTTAAAAGTTTAAGTTAGGATGGGTTATTGATCCGCTTATTTATTAGGTTAACTCATTTCAATCCATTAAAATTTAGGTGATATGTAACAAATATTGAATCAACAGAAATCTTGTCAAAATATTCTTAAAGAACTTTTTTTAAAATTTGATATGTTATATATAGCCATTATAAAAAAAAAAAATTATTAGGTACTAAAATATTGTAAAAAGAACAATAAAATAAGTAAAACATAGTAAAATTTGGGTTCGATTGAGTTTTGACCCGTTCTATAAATCATTACCGGACTTGACTCAAGCAAATTTGAATTGAGTTGAGTCTTGACCCGTTTGTTATCTTTATCCATTAAAAGACTCTATTGGGGCTCGCCTGTACAATCTTAATTATTTGTTGTTTTTATGATAAATATATTTTTCTATTAAAAATTTACATTTTATAAACACAATTTTTATTTATGATTATATTATAAGTTGAATTTATTTGCGTAATTATTTATTTATATTTTGATTTCTCTTAAAATGTTCACTTCACTACTAAATTACATATTTTTCATTAAATAGTTTATTACTCACTTAAAAATTATATTTTATCTATAATTAAAATGTAGATAACTTTAATAATAAATTTTCTTTTACTTTAATAAACTTAAAATGAAAATTTTATTTTTAAGCTAAATAAGATGAAAGTTTTATTTTTAAACTAAATAAGATGAAAGTTTTAGTTTTAAGCATAAATAAGATGAAAATCTTATTTTTAAGCTAAATAAGATGAACATTTTATTTTTAAGCTAAATAAGATGTAAGTTTAATTTTTAAGTTATATAAGATGAAAGTTTAATTTTTAAAACATACGGCACAATCATGGAAATGCGCACACAAAAATATTTAAGCTAAATAAGATAAAAAATTTATTTTTAAGAATGAATAACTAATGCTTGCAAAGAAAATGAAAAAAAATAATTTAAATAGGGTGAGAGTATTTTGTAAACAAACAACTTATCCTCAAAAATTATACAATGAATATTAGTTTGAATATGACAAACCAAACAAGCAATAAAAACTAATTTCAGTATAACATATCACAGCATAATTTATCACAGTATAACTTTTCCCAGCCAGGGGCGGACCTAAGTTGGGTCAAGCGGGTTCACTTGAACCCACTTCGTCGAAAAATTTGCTTCTTACATTTATGAATTCAATATGTAATTTGAATATGTAAGTAAAATGAACCCAGCGGACACTGAGGTGAAGCGTAGCTTAGTGGTTTTAGCGGGGTCAATTCAACCACAAAGATGAGTGATCGAATTTCATTTTGTACAAAATCTCTACACGTTTTAGTTTTTTTTAAGTCACTAGTGGTGGGTCCCAGAAGTTAATTAATTAATAGATCTACACCATTATAGTGCTAGATCAGTTTTCCATTTAAGTTTATTATTTGAAATTGGTTTATAGCTTTTAAAAAATGCAATAGTACTTGGTTTAAATTTTTCTGTAAAATACCAAGTTGTGTGAAAAATGAAATTTCTAACTCGGTATACACATGAAGGTTGGGTTAGTGTGTTTTTATTTATTTATTCATTTCACTAAATTATTTTCTTATTTTATTTATGATTATTCAAAATTGCTACATTCTTATTATTATTAATAAGATTAATTCTCAACATTTTAAATTGAAGATATGTGAAAATTTTCAATCTTATTATTAGTAGTTGTTTACATGGTATATTTTTTTTGTTATGAAATGTTATTGTTTTGTCTGATTACTTTTTTCTTTTTAAATTGAACATTAACTCAAAACCCGTATTTTCGAAGGTACAAGGGGAATATGAGTTTATATAAATATGTGTATCGATCACGAACATTATAGGTGTGGGAGTGATCCTTGTTATGCCGTAATTTTCCTAACCTTTAGAAAAATCACTTTTTAAAATGTTCTAAGTATAAAACATTTTAAGAAAAATACTTAAAAAAGAGTCGCCACTTAATTTTTTAAAGAAACTAAGAAAACTTAAAATTTTCAAAGATTTAAACAGAATAAATCATTTGAAAATACCAAAGGAGGTTCGGGGTTCAATTTACACTTCGAGAAGGGTTTAAGCATTCGAAGTGTCCACTAACATGCGGTTGACCTGCGACTTGACTAAAATAGACTAATTTTTAGAAAAATGATCTAATATAAAAATTTGCAATATTTGATTAAATTTGAGAAAATAATTAAATAGATGGCACATTTTATTTTATTTTTTAGAGAAAAGGGACCTAAAAGAAAACATTTGAATTAAAACGCAAGTGAATAGAATTTTATCAAAACTAGATTAATTAGGACTTACTTGACTCATTTTCTAAAATAATAATTTAATCCAAATTGGTTAATTTAAGCATGAAACCATTTTAAATTAATTGAAGAATTAAAGTTACAACTAACCTTTTTGAGAAAAATGACTAACTAGAAAGAGAACAATTTTTAGTTCATTTGAGAAAAATACTTTAACTTAAAATCACTTTAAAATAAAATGTGATCAAGTGAAGAGGCCTTAAAACATATCTTTTTTAAGAACAAAAATTTAACTTAATTAAAATACAAAATTCGACCAATTATTTTATTAATAAAATAAGTGAACACAACAAGTGAAATGTATTAAAAGTAAACCAACACAAAGAAAATGACTCGTCTTTTGGGGAATCTAATTAAGTTATTTAAAGTTAGAGTTAAATAAGATTAGCCAAAACATAATCAATCGATTAGAAGAGTAAAAGAGATAATGAAATTGGGCCCCTTCTTGGGCCAATTTCGCTGCAAGTTTTTGGGTTTTAACCCAATCCCCTTTTTGTATACATTGACTGTATATCAGTGTATATCGGCATGTACATCAGCTCTTTTCATGTGTCTCCTGGTTCCAAACACTTGTATTTCACCTTAGCCCTGTATTTTTGCGGTTTTGAGCTATATATCGTTGTATAATGAGTGTATACTTCTGTATACAATATGTATACAGCCCATTTCTTGGGCTTTGAACATTTATGAACTAATTTCCCGCATTACATTGGGCCTTAGGGATCTGTAACGGCTTCCAAATACATAGGGGGGTTGACTCAAGAAATAGGAAAAATAAAGATCGAGCCTTTATGGCTCAACTCGAAAATGCGTGGTAGATAAATCCACCATGGACTCGAAGGGGATTCACATACATACAAAGAGAAAGAAAAGAATTAGAACAAGAGATGAAACTTTCAACAAATACATGATCAAATGATTTACTCATGACGGAGATAAACATACACATTATTTTAAAGAGACAAGAGCAGATGCAGATTCATCAAATAATATGCAGCTTTAAGATATGGATCATATGCGTCAAATAAGCATCTTTATCTACAGCAAAATGCAATGCAATGAAATACAATTGAATTCAAACTGACAATTCATATTTAGCTCATTTGATCATTTTTTGGAAAGAAAACCATTTGTAAATGTGTGAGGAATTATAGATAAAGCCAAAAAAATATAGAATGAAATCAACAACAACTAAGAAGATTCCAACACAACAAGGTCAACTACATTACAGCAAACTTACATGGTCTATTCTTAGGCATTAATGGGTTATTGGAAGATAATTTTAATGAATTTCAGCATTTAAAGGTAAGAGATATTTAAAAGAAACAAAGACTCAATAGCAATGGACAATCTAATCCAACTTGAGGGCAGATGACAAGATTTAATTTTAGCATAATTTATGAGTGAAGATGCTATAATATACAAACAGAACCTTATCGGAACAGAAGTAGTGTTAATAGGAAACAAATTAAACAAATGAAATCAAACTCCAGTAGCTTGATCTAAACAACTATTCGGCATTTTGTTTTACTCACTTTAACTCGACGAACCCATCACAAGCTAACTCGGCATGACCGAAAACAAAGAATGTACAAACTGACATTATCATAAGCAAGATTTTATAGATGCAAACGATTAACAAATGGACTAAAATATTTTGTTTTGAACGCGGAATGTAGAGACGCCATAAGAAGGGAGATAAAACAGTACACTAATCTACTCACACGGTTTGTGCTAACTGAAATAATCAAAGACCTCCTCACGTATCAGATTGAGAAAACAAGCAAACTATATTAACAACTTCAAAACTAAAACAATACTCTCAAATTGAGAAAACAAGCAAACCATATTTAACAACTTCAAAACTAAAACAATATTCGTAGGCAACGTTATGAGACTAACAATAAAATGAGGAAACCTCAACAGGAACAAACCAAAACAAAATCATCAAGAAACCTAATCAATAACATTCGAGTAACATGCAGGTTACACTACCGATTTGCAGTCAAAAGTAAGCATTAATATTCTGCAAATATCAATAATTGAACACCTTAATCAGTCAAAAGCAAATAATCGATACGTTAAAAATAAGAGAGACCTGGACTGAGATAAATATTACCTTTTGAGGGGAAGCAAACTTAGGACAACGAACTTAACCACGAAGAACTTCCACCACGAACTTCAAATATGAACAAACAAGCTCAGAACCAAAACTCAAAACCTTATAAGCTATCTTTCGTATATGACCTTAACATCCAATCTTTTTTCTCTTTTTTCTTTTTCTCTCAATCACTGAGGGTAAAGGGTTATTTATAGGGGAAGATGGGGCCATTTTGGGGGGGGGAGGGGGAATCCGTTTGAATTTGAATCTGCCCGTTTCTTTTCGAGGCAACAGTGAAGGGATTCAGAAAATCCCAGAAAAAAAGGGGGGAAAAAAGGACGTGAGGGTGGTTGGACGCTGCAGGTGAGGGTTATGGGTTTTGCAGAGTAGTTGGACGAGATTTCTGGAATCTCCGCGATTTTCACTGAGGAAGAAGACGCGTGAAGATGATGAATGCAGGGGCGGTCGGGTTTACTGCGTTGTATTGTTACTGGTTTTTGGGTTTTTTTACGTATTGGGTCGGTTATGGTATTAATATCTATGTTGTTGTACTGCTGTTTGTGTATTAATTGAATTGAGTTTCTTGGGCTGGGTTATTAGTGGAAAAGGAAATGGGCCAAAAATAGTGAATTAATTTTAATTAATTAACGAGCTTCTTAATCTTAAAAAAATAAAATAATCAACTTAATTAAAAAAACTAATTATTTATATATATGATATAACTAAATAATTAAGCAAATATTTAAAATATAAAATCTTTTTGAGATGATTTTCAAATATTCATAAAATATACTAATTATATACATAATTATGTGAAAGATATATATTATCTAAAAATTATAAAAAGTGACAAGACTATTTAAAATAACTTGTAAACTATATTATTATTATTTATTTATTTTAAATTTTATAAAACTAATTATTTAAAATCGTTTGAAATTGAAGAAGCTCGATGATTAATCTATAATGTGGAGGTCCAAAATTAGGTGTCAACAATCCTGGTTAGAGAAGGGACGTCACCTCGAATATGAGTAGCAAGAGGGTGTTTATGCTTCGATGGTGGGGTCTTACCCACCCACTTCAAGCACACCTCTGTATCGACTGAATTGCTCTTTTGGTCTAGTCAAGGAACTGGTGAACCATGCGAGCTGATTAGATGTGTGGGGCAGATAACTCATAGTACCCCTTTTGATCCAGCCTTTTCTTTGTTTGGGTAGCGAATCACCTACTAAAGAGACAGGCATGCACCCCTTATTTGAGACTACTAAGGCAGACGGTGTACTCTTTCATTAGATAAGGAAAGAAGGGGTCTAAGCAAGGCAGATGTCGTACACTTGAGTGCTAAAAGAAAAGTGATATATACACTTCGTCATCGTCATTTATTTTAAACTCAAAATACCACATCGAAACATTTTTTGGGCTAATTATGGGAATAGAAAAACATATGATAATTGTTACTACTGTAATGATTCATTATAATTTGTACCCACTTGAACAAAATCTTGGGTCCGCCACTGATCCCAACATAACTAATCACAGCATAACTAGTATTCAAACAAAATGACCCCTAAAAGATATTTTTTAGCGGCTATAGTACATATGACGCTAATTATATTTCAGCTTAAAGAATTAATTAGTGGCAAATGACCAATTGCCGCTAAATAATTTATACAAAAAATATATTTTGTAGTAGTGTGGCGGACATAGGATTTTTGTTTAGGGGGTTCGAAAAATAAATGTATAAACGTGTAAATAAGCCTTTAGAAATGGGAACCTTGAATTCTTTTGGTTTAAAACCACACTTTTAGCACCTTTTTTTAAAGTAAAAAAAAACTTTAAAAAACTTGAAAAACAGAACTGAATAAAAAAACTAAAAAAAGCTGAAACAAAAAAAGATAAAGATAAAATGCTTACATAGGGATTCAAACCATTGACATACAACCTAATTTCAGGGGGACTTGCCACTGTGCCATTAGTTTCTCTTTGTTATTGAGGAGGTTCAAAATATATATATCTACAGAAATACAAAAATTTTACCTTATATATACCAAGTAATTTTTTGCCGAGGGGGTTCACGAGCCCACGTGAGTCCGCCCCTGGGTTTAACAATACTTTTCATCATATGTCATAAAAATCAATGACACTTTTCAACATATGACATAATATATTTGATATTTGTATAAACATGTCACTGTTTTAGTGACATTTTCACTATATGTCGATCGAATCAACGACATTTTGCAATAACTGTCATAATATATTCGACATTTGTATGAAATGTCGCTATTTCAGCAATAGTTTTGCTAAAAGTCGCTAAAATCAATGACATTTTACAACAAATGTCACTATTTTTGTGAAATTTAGAAAAGCAATAACATTTTGCAGTAAATGTCATAATATATTCGACACTTATATTAAATGTCACTATTTAAGCGATATTTTTTCTAAATGTCACTAAAATCAATGACATTTTGTAATAAATGTCATATTATATTCGACATTTGTAGCAAATGTCATCATTTAAATGACATTTTCGCTAAATGTCGCTAAAAACAATGACATTTTGCAATAAATGTCATTATCATAGTGACATTTTGGACCAAATGTCATTATTTTTACGATATTTGATACCAAATGTCATTATTTTTACGACATCAAATGTCATTGTTTTATGACATTTTGTTCTTAAATATCGTAAAATTCTTTATTTTCCGACATTTGTTTTAAATGTCACCAAATTAATGTCGTCGTATGTACATTTTCTTGTAGTGAGGTGACTATTGAGCGTGACCGGATTCAAGGGTGAGATAGTTCTTTCAGGGCTGCCATGGATCTCTCTAGTTTAAGTCCACTCTTTTCAGACTCAGACTATTTGTTTAAGGTGTTATTTAGTTTCGGGGTTGTACCCCTTGTTCTTAGACTTGTCATTAGTAGAGTTTTGGTATAATGACTTTCAGGTTCTAGGTATTTAATTCCGCATTTGTTTAGTTAATTAACTTGCTTCCGTAACTTAATTGTCTTAATTTTGGTTTAGTTGCTTCGTTTGGGTTGTAGTAGTAGATCTCCCACCGGATGGTTAATATGGGTGCCAATCACGATGGTCTGGATCGTGACATTTATTTTTTACAAAATAAAGAACAAAATTATAATTTTGATTAAATAAATAAGATAAGTCTATTATTAAAATAATAAGGTTTTTAATAACATGACATGTCGATTAAGAGAGAAAAAGACTTTTGAAATGTTAAATATATTTAAAGGGGAATAGTGATAATTGAATAATATTTTAATCCTGAATAAAATAAAAATAATATTTAAACTTTTAAGGGTAAAAGGTCAAATATGCCCCTAAACTATTTGAAATGGTCTAGATATACCCTCCGTTTAAAGTTTGGCTCACTCATGCCCTCGCCGTCCAACTTTTCGTCTAGATATGCTCTTATGGGCGTTAGTTGGCCTGCTGGACATATCCAGCTCATTTTTCATTTCTTTAAATGTCACATGGAATTGTCATGTCATTTTGACTTTACCACATGACATTTATATGAAAATGGAAATGAATCAATTATGCCCCTAAAAAATTCGAACTCATAAACACCTAATCCGACCCATAAATCAAGCCCCCTTTTAAATAAACTACCTGACCCGCAATTTTGTTTAAATTTTTATTTTTTACGGTAAATTCTGAAAATGAGTAATTGATTAATAAAAAATAGGAAAAATATGAAAAAAAATATAAATTTAACGCCAAAAATTCACAAATAAATATTGTAACCTTATATTGAACAATTTCAACAATTTTTTTAAAAAAAATTCGGTAAATCCCGAAAATGAGTAATTGATTAATAAAAAATATGAAAAAAAATATAAAATTAACGCCAAAAAATCACAAATAAATATAGTAACCTTAAATTCAAAAATTTCAACAATTTTTTTAAATTTTTATTTTTTTGGCAAATCTCGAAAATGAGTAATTTATTAATATAAAATAGGAAAAATATGGAAAAAAAATATAAAATATACGCCGAAAATTCACAAATAAATAGAGTAACCTTAACTTCAACAATTTCAACAATTTTTTTTAATTTTTATTTTTTTCGGTAAATCTCAAAAATGAATAATTGATTAATAAAAAGTAGGAAAAATAAATTTATATATTTTTCCTATTTTTTATTAATAAATTACTCACTTTTGGGATTTACCAAAAGAAATAAAAATTAAAAAAAATTGTTGACATTTTTGAATTTAAGGTTACTATATTTATTTGTGATTTTTTGGCATTAATTTTATATTTTTTTCATATTTTTTATTAATCAATTACTCATTTTCGGGATTTGCCATAAAAAAAAAAATTAAAAAAACTGTTGAAATTGTTGAATTTAAGGTTACAATATTTATTTGTGAATTTTTGGAGTTAATTTTATATTTTTTTCATATTTTTATTATTTTTTATTAATTAATTATTCATTTTCGGGATTTATCGAAAAAAGAAAAAATTATACAAAATTGTTGAAAACGGGTCGGATAGTTTATTTAAAAGGAGGGTTGATTTATGGGTCGGATTAGGTGTTTATGGGTTCGAATTTTTTAGGGGCACAATTGATCTCTTTCCATTTTCATATAAATGTCATGTGGTTTAATCAAAATGACATGATAATTCCATGTGGCATTTAAAGAAATGAAAAATGAGCTGGATATGTCCAACATGTCAACTAATGCCCACATGGGCATATCTAGACGAAAAGTTGGACGGCAAGGGCACAAGTGAGCCAAACTTTAAACGGAGGATATATCTAGACCTTTTCGAATAGTTTAAGGACATATTTGACCCTTAAAGGAAATTCCAATATTTGGATGACTATTTAGGAATTTCAATCTATTTTTCTTGAAGTTTTCTATCATTTGTCATCTCTCTAAGGACAGTTCTCAACTCCTTTTTCACGTTTCTAAAGTTCTAGCCCCCCCTCCCCCCGCCCCCCCGGTCCCTCTACCTACCACACACTCACTTATTAGATAAATGATAGTTTTTTTATTCATATTAAATGAATTATTGAGGTATAATATATTTTTGAACTTTGTTTATTTATTTAAACTATTCTCGTAAAAAAATTAAAATAGTAAAAAACAACAATAAATAAAGGATAAATATAAAAAAAAATCTAATAATTTTTTTAAATTTTGAATAATTTATTTATTTTGAACTATAAAAAAATCTACAATTTACATGATATGGATTAAAGGAAGTCATAAATTTAGTACTTTGAAGATTATAATTAATAATAAATATAAATTAAATGATAAAGTATCTCTTGTTTTTTTAAAACTAAATAAAAAATAGATATTTATTTGTTTAGTGAACAAATAAAAATTAATCGAGGAAACAATAAAATTGTCAATTTTAACCTATAGCCTATATTTATGAAAAAAAATTAAAAAATTATCTCTTAATTTTAAAACCAAACAAGTAAACTTAAACAACTAAACTAGCGTTTGGTCTCAAGTTCTCAAATATTCTTGATAAATAATGTTTGGGTTGAGCCAATTTTTTGGTGAAATTGTACTATGTGTTTGGCCCCAAGTTTCCCAAGAATATTTGACTATTTCAAAAATTATGATTTATGCTCATAAGTTCTAAAAACTATTAAAATACTCATAAATTTGTATTATCATTTTATAATGAATATGTTTCGGTAAAAAATAACCTTATAATATAATTGATAACAATCAACAATAACAAAATAACAACATAGGCAAGACAATATATTAATCATATACTCAAACTTGTCACTTATTTGGTTATAATTATAACTCATTAAACACAAATTGTTCTTTTTCTCAATTTTGTCACTTAAATTAGAAATCAAACTTTTTCGAAGGAGGTAGTAACAAATATTAGTTGGAATTAATAAATAATAGGTATCTTTTATAAAATATAAAAGTTTGGGGCAATTTTTTAATGTTTCAGAATTCCCAAATATTAGAACTTGGCAAAAATATTAGTTTTTCCTAGTATCTGAGAATTTGAGATACTTGGCAAATATATTTACCAAGTTATATCACCAAACACCACTTTTTAAATATTTTCTAAATTTTTTTCTATTTTTTCCCAAGTATTCTTGGGATCAAACGAGTCCTAAGTATTTTTAAGATATTGGACAAATATAGTACTTGCCTTCACTTTTGAAGTCCTCTTTCACGTTTCTAGGGTTTTAGCCCCCCTCCCTCCGCCTACCACACCCACTTGTTAGATTTTTTATATTTTTTTTTCAGGACCCACTTAGATAAATGGTTTCTAGTTTGTTTTTTTTGTCCATATTAAATAAATGATTGAGGTGTAATATATCTTTTGAAAAATATATTTAAAGTTATAAATTAATAAATATTTTATAATTATTTTCAAATTATTCTTTTAAATTTTTTAAAGTAGTTTTTTTTTTATTGAAGATGAAATATCTAAAAATCAAAATGATGATGAAGATGAATTTTCACAACAATATGTATGCTGTGATATTTTTAATGGACAAAAGTTCAAGATTCACATTTTTAAAATATTAAAACACTCCTACAATAAATTTTATTATAGGACATTAACAACCCTCGAAGAACAAAAAGGTCACACGTACCAACTATGTGTGGAACATGTACACATAAACAACAACAATCGGATTGAGATAAATCATAATCTCTAAAATAATATGCAATGTCTAGAAGTTTTGTCCTTTTCTTTTTTCATGTCTCTATATTTTGTCATCAATATTATCAAGTTATATAAAAAACTAATTAAACTTGACTGCATCACTTACATTTTTATTTACATATAGATAGTAAAAATTGAAAAATAATAATAATACGAAAATACAACAACACACGATTAAATAAATGTTGAAGAAGAGATATTAATTTTATTTTTTTTAAGTCAGCACTGTTTTTCTTCTTTAAAAGGGAAGGATCATTCTAGCATGAGCCTTAACCCTAAGATTTTAAGGGTGTTAACGACTAAATTCAAATATTGTCTTTTTTGTTTGAGCTTCAAATTGTTTGCTCTTTTAAAAAATTTAATCAATTTTATTGTCCTTTTGATTCAAACTCCAACATATATA
>JAJOOH010029211.1:0-13321 GCA_029582605.1 Solanum gracilifrons | reverse complement strand
GAATATTGTCAAGTTACATTGGATTTAAGCTACTCGAAAAGAAGAAAACATACAAAGGATGTTTCATTTTGTTTCAGAAGTGTCACAATCTAAGAATTTATAGAATTTTTTTTTTTTACAACTTATAAACATAGAGTTACATATTTTTCTGTATACTAACAAATGTCTCTTTCAGATGATAATCCTTGTTTGACTTTTATTTTATAACAAAAATATATTCTTTTTACTGTTCAACTACCAGGTCTCAAAAGGAGATCACAGGGTCTGAACAAACAGGATGAACGGAGGGCCAACAAAGTTAAGCTTCGAGTCAATGTGAATCAACACCCCCTCCCAACTAAGAATGTTTCTTTGAGTGCAGGAACAACAAAGATACAAGAAGTCACTACTGGATTACATTAAAGTCGTCATTTACCTCCAGGACCTCGCCTGAATAAGCCAAGTGACCCAACCATTCACTTTATCTCTGACTTTATTTCTTTTACTTCATCATGACTTTATATTTTTACTAATGTCTTTACCCGAAATTTGTAGGAAAAATCCCCTTGATTTATTGAATAAGAATCAAGTCCATTACATGCTCCACTCGATCCTCCAAATTGAACATTAAGGCTTAAATATCGAAGATCTAAGTCGATGTTCAACTAATTACAATTATCAGCATAAACAACAAACAAGCAACTTAAATTATTTTATTTTTTACTTCATTAAGTACCTTTATAATTTGCTTTATCCCCCTTAACTACTTTATTATTGAATTTTATAGGAATCAACAATAAGCTTCCAAAGACAACTGAAGACATCACTCAGCCCCACAACTTTATTTCTCACTTACCTTTATTTTATTTTACTTTATCACTACTTTATTTATAATTTTACTCTACAATTTTATAATTGTCATCAAGCCTCGAAAACAATTGGAGGAATCACTTTATCAAGGCCTGAAGACAATCAGAGGACATTAGGCATATCTGCCTTCAATAGGACATATTGGGTTTTTCCACCCTAAAATAGAACACACATCGGGTTCATCCACCCTAAAATAGGACATGGGTTCATCCACCCTATAATAGGATATATCGAATTCGTCCACCCTAAAATAGGATACATGGGTTCGTCCACCCTAAAATAGGACATGGATTTGTCCACCCTAAAATAGGACATGGGTCCGTCCACCATAAAATAGGATACATGGGTTTGTCCACCCTAAAATAGGATAAGACGGGTTCATCCACCCTAAAATAAAATATACACACATTTGGGTTGATCCACCCTAAAATAGGATACACACATATTAAACTCATAATTTATGACGTCATTAACAACTTTACCTTTATTTTACACACATCATTTATCATTGGGACCCCGAAGACAACCGGATGCCTCATTTATCATTTAAATCTCTGAAGATAACCGGAGACATTATCACATGATATGCATAAGCCAGACGACTACATTCTTACTTTATTCACTACTTTATCAATTACTGTAATCTACTTTACCTACTTTAACGACTTTACCTTAAACTTTACAGACATCATTTATCATCAAGTCTCTGAAACCAACAAGAGATGTCATTTGTCATTATATCTCCGAGGACAACCGGATACACCAATCGGTCATACGACCCTATCATCATAAGCCAGATGAATCCAACTCTCAATATGAAGTCTCTGTAGAAAATCAGAGACATATTTATTCATCAAGTCTCTAAAGACAACTAGAGACAACATTTGGCTACATGCCTTTCATAAGTCACATGACTTCATCTCATTCTCAAACATATATATTACCATTTTATTCATTCATACATTTTTACACTTTAGTTTTATCTCTCACTTTAATGACGATTTTAACACAAGTTTCAGAAAAACAGTCTAAAGTAACCAAAGACGCATCACAATGTGGAACTCTCTCTTAGTAGTGAACTGAGGCAAATTTGCTAAAGAGGAATATCAAACTCGCTAGCAAAGGTTAATGATCTACTCTCGAACTCATTTCTTCCTACACACCATGAATACGTGAAATGTAGGTTAACCAATTCCTCTTTCATAAGCACTTATACATCTCAACTCAATTGACTCTTTTGATGATACTTTGACACTAAAAATCCTTTAGTGTCACTATTCACAAACTCTTCCATACCTATATTTGTTGGTTGAGACAAATTTGGCTACTAAGGGCCTGTTTGGCCATACGATATGGTATCATGATATGCAATTATGATTGTTTTATTTAAAATAATAATTTAGACTGGTTTAAGAGTCGCCACTTAATTTTAAAGTAAATTAAGAAAACTCTCGTTTTCAAAAGACTAAAACAGAAATCTAATGAAAACTTTAAAAGGGGTTCGGGGTTCTTATTAGCATTTCGGGAAGGATTTGAAAGCACCCGAAATGCCCGCTAATATGCGGTTATTCGGTAATTAATTATTTGGCTAAATGGTTTTAAAATAAGAGCATACATGACTAAATTACGAAAATAAACAGTTTGAAACTTGAAATTATTTTTAAGGGAAAAGGAAATATTATAAGAGCATTTACTTAAGTGAAATATAATAAATATTCCAAAGTTCGATTTAAAAATGAGTTTGTTTTAATTTCAACTCAAAACGGCTTTCTTTTGGGTAGTTGAATTTTTAGAACCTTAAGATTAATTTTAACAAATAAACATATAATAGTAGTTGAATAATAGGGAAATGAAGTTTGGGCCCAAGTCTGGATTTGTCCGCCTGGGCCAGCACTTTGGGCCCGATTTTAGTTTTGGGTCTTTGGCCCATTTGCACATGTCCTAAGATGAACTAATTTTCCGCGGGACTTTAGGCCCACTTTTTGCATTTTAGTACCTGTCCTAATATCTAACACATAATAACAATTAAAAATGACAAGGAGGCTTAGGCTCAAAGTAACAAAATACAACTTTTAAAATGAAGAGTGGGCCTTTTAAGCCCCTTTTTCTCATTTTTCAAATACAAATTTGTATCGGCTTCGATTCCTGTTCGTCAATTTTTGAGGGACCGATTCTTCGATATTGTGGCGGGCTGACTCGAATAAAAGAAATTGGGCCTCCATGGTGCAATAGAAAAATGCAAGGATAGAGTTTGTGAGGACTCAGACAGATTTCACATGCATCATAAAGAAGGAAAAACCAAGGGTTAATATGCAATCTAACCGAAAATGAGTAATAAAAGGAGTATGCCGAACTATACAAGAATGCATATACTAACTTTAAGAAAATTAATAAGCATAAGAGGAAATCACGGAAATATGCCAGAAATTAGCGAATCTTATAAGAAATGACTAAGGAAAAAACCATGAATATTTCACACACAAACAGTAGATACAAATTATTAACTCCTAAGAAAAAAAAACAAATGTTAAATTGACAACTTCTCAAACAAAAATAAATAAATAATAATAATAAAAAATAACAACATTAAACCATACTGACAAGCAGAAATTTTTTTAACGCCCACCTATGCACGTAATAGTAAGCAAATTAGATGAGACCCACACTCAACATGTGGAGGCCGATAAAATTCAATAACAAAACTATTCGATACAATGGTCTACGAGATCTTTTACCGCACATTACGAGAAAGTAACTAAGCATGAGCTAGCTTCATTGCTTTAAAGTGAAAGTCGCAAGGTAGCATAACTAAATCACTGGAAGTTGGTAAAAATCAATATACTATACCCATGAAGGATTAATGCCAAATAAATCATGCTTTAAACGATCTTAAACACGAAACTCCCAACAAAACTAAGACTTAGTAAATGGAAACAAGAAACTTCAATTTTTACCGACTCAACTTGTAATTATCGGCATTTTTTCCACTAAATTTTAGTAGCATGAAAAATACAAACTTGATTTAAACAAGTTGTAAAGACCATCTAGACATTAGCAAGAAGAAAAATAAATAAAAAAAGAAGATAAAATCGAGCTATTGGAACCAGCACCCGACCATACCATATATATCAACCACATATATCAGCTGACTTTCAGAAGAAGAAACGTAAGTCTATATATATAACAATAGGAAACAGTAGTAAAAGCAAACTAAGAGTCGGGAACAAACAAATATTCACTTTAAAACAGGTTTGATGACAAAATCAGTTTTCTACAAAGACGAACAACATGAGAGCATAAAGTGGACTCAAACAAGACACAATACAACGAGTTGTCACATCCATTAGATCTCCATATTGAAAAACTTTGAGATTTTTGCCTAACGCTCATAAACACGAAATGTCCAACGCATTTAACCCATTTGAAAAGCTAAAAAAAAAACTCAAAGATGATGGGACAGCCTCAACCGAATTAAAACTTTTATTCGACATTCTCAAGAGAGACTTAAAGATGATGACCATAAAAACTCAAAAGATGCGGAGAGGAAAAAAATAAATAGACATAGAGGTCAAACCAACAACAACATACAATATTTCAGCCAACCTAACAAGCAGCGACTAACGAGGACAAAATAATGACAAGGAAACAGACCCCTGTACGTGAGACTTAATGATGAGTAAAATTTTTAATCAAGGCATTCTAGGCATAAATCACACACCGAGATACATTTCACGCTTCAGTTAACTAAAACACTAACTCATAGCACAAAGTTCTTTTATCAACAAACACCAACCAAAAGAAAAAAGAGTTAAGATCAAAATGGAGTTTACCTTTTTGAGGGAAGCGAACTTGGGCTACGAACTAATAAAAACACTTCTATCACGAGCTTGAACTCAGCTGGAACGCGAAAGATTCGAGACAGCCAAAGAGGAAGAATTTCTCTCCAAAATTAAGAACGGTGTTTTCTACTTTAGAATTCAAGACCCTTTCTTGATTAAGAATTTTGTGATCTTAGAGGGTAAATATTTGGGGTTATGGTGTTGTCTTGCCTCCAATTTTAACTTCTACTCTTTTTCACCAAGACTCAAAAAAAAGAAGCCCCCCAGACTAAATGTAAAGATGAGCTTTTATACAAGGAAATTAGGGTAGAAAAGGGAGGGAAATCCGGGTGGAATTTTTGCCATTTGAAATTCGAAATCAAAATCCTTTCATCATTGAAGGGAGGCATACTTTTTCTGAAAATTTTAACCCATTCCGGAAGAGGAAAGGGGGAAACGGACGTGCCAGCTGCTTGCTGGAATCGTATGATTGTTATCGTTTGTTGAGCGTGAAGATGATGGGCGCTTACATGGCCTCTTCGGTATTGTATTGCACGCAGTCACGTGCTGCTGCTACTGATGGTGAACGTTGGAAGCTTTAGTTTTTTTTTCTACTGGATAAGAGAAAAGGGGTCGGGTTAAGGGGAAAAGGCAAATTGGAGTGGGCTGGGTCAAGGTTGAGGAGAAGAAAGAGTTGGGCTGGATCTTTCTGAATTAGGGAAATAAAAAAAGGAATGGGTCTTCTGGAAACTAATATGGGCTGCTGAAAAATCTAAGTGAATGGCCCAACTTGGTCATTTTGTATAGCCAAATGAATTATTGATTTGACCAAATTGAATTTCACTAGTGAATTGGCTAAAACTTAGATAGGATGAATTAATACAATTAATTTATGAGCTTCTCAAGCTTAACGAAATAAAATAATTAATTCGAATATAAACTAACCGATTTCAATAACTCATAATCATAACTATAAATTATACTAGACTAAATTAAATAAAATATTTACTAAAACAATGTAGAAATCTTTTGATATGGTTTTCAAATATTTATAAAATATATTAATTATATATAATTATATGAAATACATTTATTATTCGAAATGCTATAAAAAGTCGACTGAAATTACTTAAAACAACCTTGAAACTATTTGAGTATTATAAAGCTAATTACTCTAAGTCGTTTGAAATCTAAGAAGCTCAAAAATTAATGATTATCAGGGAGGGTCAAAATTGGGTGTCAACAACTGTCCCTCATTTTACTCGGATTGATGCAAGAAATTTGAGGAAAATGAAATTGACTAATCCAATTTTGACTGACCGCATTTTCATCGTTAGGAAGAGGGATTTGGTATAGACTTTAGGAATTATGGTTGAACCCCAAAGATGGGTTTCCTACAATATCTCAGGCTATAGGAGAATTCTGGCCACTTGTAGTTTGATACGTTTGATTTCACGCACGATTTTGAAAGAATTCAAAAGCCATCCCGATACCGAATTATGAAGGGACCGAAATGTTTAAGAATAAGATTTAAGAGGGGATTTTGGAACACAATCGATATTTCAACACTGGTCCCGCCTACATATCCCTCAACTCAAAGAATCAGGCTGCTTGTAGTTCGACTCTATCGATTGAGAAGGAAATCGTTTATGCAAGATAACCTTCAGTTGGAGGAGTGACAAAAATAAATCGAGTATGAAAAGGAGGCTTGCAACCTCTTAGCCATGAATGTGGTGCGCTTCACATCCATAATTAAGAACTTACGCGAACATAATTTTCGAAGCTCTTGGTGCATTGTCACTTAGATTGGAAAGCTGTTTCCGATAAAGATGAAAACCTCCGAATGCGAAACTGGAATCGATAAACCTAAAGAAAAGCCCACATGGCTTCTGATAGGGGTGTGGTTTGATTGTGGTGGAAGTCGCTCCTCTGCTCGCGTCTTAAGAGTTTGGCACTCCTCTTTGGACTATGTCCTAGTTCGCTGCTAAGGAAAAGTTTCACGTTGTGCCGCATCCTTTTGTATGTCGTTCGCACCTGTGGTTTGTTTAGAGAATTCATCATTTCGAATGCTCTCGACAAAGACTGAGATAAAACTCATTAGTATAAAAATGCAATTCAAATGGAGAGATAGTGTCTTTTACCGTGTTGACACTTAATCTCTCTCCTTGAACATTTGACGTCAACTTGACGTAAAGAAAATAAAGCTTGTGTCTCATATTTGCGATATAATCTTCAATGCACTTCTTCCTTTGATGTCAAAGCAATAAAATAAGCTGATGTAATATGTTGACTGTTCCCTTGATGTCATTTTTGCAAAGAAAAATGATGCAATCGATGTCGATATTCTTGTGATGGGTAAATCTTTCTTTTGCGATGTATAACTCTTTTTCCCGCGATGCATGAATCCTTTTCCCACGATGCATGAATCTCTTTCTCGCGATGCATGGCCCTTTTCCCGGGAGGCATAAATCTTCTCCCAGCAATGCATGATATTTTTCTCGTAATGCATGAATCTCTTCTCGCGATACATGACCCTTTTCCCGGGAGGCATAAATCTTCTCCCCGCAATGCATGACATTTTTCTCGTAATGCATGAATCTCTTCTCGCGATGCATGAATCTTGTCTTGTAATTTATGAATCCTTTCTTGCGATGCATGAATCTCTTCTCGCGATACATGAATTCCTTTCCCGCAATGCATGAATCTTTTTCCCGCAATGCATGAATCTCTTTTCTCTTGCTATGCATGACTTCTTTCTCTTGCTATGCGTGATTTCCTTCTCTTGCAATGCATGACTTCCTTTGATGATGATGCCTCTCTGATACCAAACGAAGATAATGTTTCACCGAGCAACATCGGTGATCTTCTGGGTATATTTTGGATGGCGGTATCGTCTCAATCGACAATATAAATGAAATGACCATCGGAGTAGTGGTATCATCTTATTTGACAATACGATATAAATGACTCTCCAAATAGTGGTATCGTCTCAATCGACAATACGATATAAACAACCTTTAAGGTAAGAATATTATCACATATGATAATGTAATGCGGATAAACGTCCTTCGAGTATCTTTAGTTGCTGGAAAATAAATAAAATTTCTTTCTTCGAAGCTTTCATTTGTTCCATCTCTGAACATAGTTGCACGTTCATTATGGACTTCGCCTTATGGGGAATTGAATGGGATGATGTTATTCATATTCCAAAATCTTTGATATAAGCAGCATAAAATATTTCCTGCATCCACAGGAAAATTGTCAATTTTGGGGAGCTCCTTGCCCTTTTGACTTCTCCATATTCATTGAATGAAATAATATGCTGATTTTGAGGTAACCTATAGACCTGCATCCACAGAAAAATTGTCAGTTTAAAAATGAACTGATCTGTGTTTATCTAATCGGTGGTCTGCTCTTTGTCTTGCTATCTCCGGTTGATTTTTCTGATCTCCCGCTTCTTGATAGATAAGACAAAACATTTTTATGCAAAATTAATTGAAACATGAAAGAAAAGTTTTTAAGGAAATATATTTTCAAAAGTAATGTTTGGAAAAGGTCACTGTCAAGTGTCATGTCATGTCGGGCCTAATGAACGCCTTTGGTGTTGACGTCTCGAGGCCTATCTGATTATTTGTTGGGAAGTATTCAAAGTTGCTCTAAACTGCCGATGAACCTTATTGAAATTTTTGAGGTCATTCTCAAAAATTTCTGTCTCAGTCAACTGTCTCGGCGTATCTTTAACCATCGGTGAGCAAATCACAGAATTTTTGAGATCTTCTCAAAAATTCTGTCCCAGTTGCAAATCTCAAAGTAACTTCAGTCTTGACTTTGTTGGAGAGATCTTATTCTTGAGAATTTTTTAGTCCCTCTCAAAAATTCTGTCCCAGTTTCTATTGTAAAGGAAAAATAGAAATCTTACGGGAGATATGACCGAGCCGTTGTGGCGCCTACGTATCCCGTTGAGGCAGGAATCAGGTCAAACATAGTTCCCCATTCTCGAGGATTAACAAAAATAAGAAATTTACAAAGAAACCGACCGAGGCCGACATAGGTCGCCTACGTATCTCATTCTTGAGAAATCAGGTTGAACGTAGTTCAAATACAAAGAACTATTAAAAGGGACGAAGGGGTGACTGAGGCCGACATAGGCCGCCTACGTATCTCATTCTTGAGAATTTAGGTTAGACGTAGTTCATAGTACAAAAGGGAACATTAAAGAGGGATAAAAGGGTGACCGGGGCTGACATAGGCCGCCTACGTATCTCATTCTTGAGAATTCAGGTCAGACGTAGTTCATTACAAAGAAATATTTAAAGGGTATAAAGGAGTGACCGAGGCCGACATAGGCCGCCTACGTATCTCATTCTTGAGAATTAAGGTCAGACGTAGTTCATTATAAAGAAATATTAAAAGGGTATAAAGGAGTGACCGAGGCCAACATAGGCCGCCTACGTATCTCATTCTTGAAAATTCAGGTCAGACGTAGTTCATTACAAGAGGGATAAAAATCTAAACAAAGCGATTACAAGAAAATAAAACGATTACAAGGAAGACAAAAATACAAACTGAAACTTTACCCATAATATTCTTGACAGCATCTGAGTTGATCGGTTTTGGCCATTCGGTGCCGTTCATCTCCGACAGGACCAAAGCACCTCCAGATAACACTTTACGAACCATGTAGGGTCCTTGCCAATTTGGTGCGAATTTCCCTTTGTACTCATCCTGATGAGGGAAAATGCATTTAAGGACCAGTTGGCCGATTTCAAATATTCTGGCTCTTACTTTCTTGTGGAAAGCACGAATCATTCTCTATCGATACAGTTGTCCATGACAAACAACGACCATTCTCTTATCATCAATCAATGTTAACTGATTAATCCGCTTGCGAACCCATTAAGTTTCACCCAATTTGGCTTCTTGGATGATTCTCAATGAAGGTATTTCAACTTCAGCAGGTATAACTGCCTCTGTTCCATATACTAGCAAATATGGAGTAGCTCCAACTGATGTTCTGACAGTCGTTCGATAACCCAACAAAGCATACAACAACATCTCATGCCAACCTCTGCGATTATCAATCATTTTCCTCAAAATCTTCTTGATGTTCTTATTGGCGGCTTCTACAGCTCCATTCATTTGGGGGCGATAAGCGGTTGAGTTCTGGTGAGTAATCTTGAATTGTTCACATATCTCTCTCATCAAGTGACTGTTGAGATTTACTCCATTATCAGTAATGATAGATTCTGGTACTCCAAATCTACATATCAAGTTGTTGCGAACAAAATCAGCTACAACCTTCTTTGTCATCGACTTATACGAAGCCGCTTCCACCCACTTGGTGAAGTAGTCAATGACAACCAAAATGAATCTGTGTCTGTTAGAGGCGGCTGGCTCTATTGGACCAATGACATCCATGCCCCAGGCTACAAACGACCAAGGTGAACTCATAGCATTAAGTTCTTGAGGCGACACTCGAATTAAATCACCATGAACCTGACATTTATGACACTTCTACACAAACTTGCAACAATCATGCTCCATAGTCATCCAAAAATAACCGGCTCGAAGGATATTTCTTGCCAAAGTGAGCCCATTCATGTGAGTACCACAAACTCCAGCATGTATTTGTTCCAGAAGCTTTGCAGCTTCACTAGCATCAACACATCTGAGAAGACCTAAATCTGGAGTCCTCCTATAAAGGATTTCCCTACTTGCAAAGAAATTGAGGGCCATACAACGTATTGACTTATTCTAATTGAACGTCGCATTCTCAGGATAAATTTCGGTATCTAAGTACTTCTTGATGTCAAGATACCAAGTTAAACCATCTGGTTCCGCTTCAACATGTGAACAATGGACAAGCTGTTCTTTTATCTCTATATCCACTGGATCAATGTAACTCGTAACTGGATGCTTGATCATTGAGGCAATGGTGTCTGAACTCAATCTTGCGGAATCTTTTGCAAAAATTATGTATATACTGTACGTACGGTGTGATCTTTAGATTCTTCACAGCCCATTCTCCCTGGACCTGATGAATCAGCAAATTTGAATCTCCAATAACCAGCAACTCGTGAATAATTATGTCGATGGCCATCTTCAAACCAAGGATGCAAGCTTCATAGTCAGCCATGTTGTTCGTGCACTTAAATCAGAGTTTAGCTGCCATAGGATAATGCTGACCAGATTCTGACACTAAGACCGCTTCGATACCTCTCCCTTGGTGATTTTCCGCTCCATCAAAGAATACTCTCCAATCAGGGTAGGCTTCAGAAATATCTTTTCCCACAAATGAAACTTCCTCGTCGGGAAAATAAGTCCTGAGCGGCTCATACTCCTCATCAACTGGATTCTCCGCAAGATGATCAGCTAAGGCTTGTGCTTTTATCTTCTTTTGAGTCACATACACAATGTCAAACTCACTCAAAAACATTTGCCATTTAGCCAACTTCTCGGTCAACATTGCTTTCTGGAAAATGTACTTCAATGGGTGCATCCTAGTAATAAGGTATGTGGTATAAGAAGACAAATAATGTCTTAACTTCTGAGCAATCCAAGTCAAAGCACAATATGTCCTCTCCAATAGAGTGTAACGAGCCTCATAGGTAGTGAATTTTTTGCTCAAGTAATAGATGGATCGCTCCTTCCTCCCTGTTTCATCATATTGACCAAGCACGCATCCCAATGCATTATCTGAGACCGACAAATATAGCAATAACGGACTCCCTTCTCGTGGAGGGACCAACACCGGTGGATTGGACAAATAGTTCTTAATGGCATCTTTTTTCAATAACTTAAAAATGGGCTCACACACCAAGGTGGATTAAGCTATGAACCAGTTGATGTAGTTCAACCTTCCCAAAAGACTCATCACCTCTTTCTTGGTCTTTGGAGGAGGTAATTCTTGGACGCCTTGATCTTGGAAGGGTCAAGCTTAATGCCCCTCCTGCTGACTATAAAACCCAACAACTTGCCAGCTGGCACTCTAACAACACATTTGGCAGGATTTAACTTCAAATTGTATCGGCGTAGACGGTCAAAGAATTTTCTCAAGTGAGTCAAGTGATCCGAACTCTCGTGGGACTTAATTATGACATCATCTACATACACCTCAATCTCTTTGTGAATCATATCGTAAAATATGGTCGTCATTGCCCTCATGTAAGTAGCACCATAATTCTTGAGACCAAAAGGCATCACTCGATAATGATATACACCCCAAAGCGTGATGAAAACTGTCTTTTCTGCATCTTCTTCGTCCATCAGGATCTGGTGATAACCCGCATAACAATCCACAAACAACTCCATCTCATGCTTAGCACAGTTATCAATGAGGATGTGAATGTTTGACAATGGAAAATTATCTTTCGGGCTAGCTTTGTTGAGATCTCTGTAGTCAACACAAATGCTGATTTTTTCGTCTTTCTTGGCAACCGGAACAACATTAGCTAACCAAGTCGGATACTGCATCACTTCCACTACTTGGGACTCGATCTGCTTTGTAATATCCTCTTTGATCTTTAAACTCAACTCATGCTTGAACTTCCGAATCTTTTGTTTTACTGGACTAAA
Source organism: Solanum gracilifrons (assembly GCA_029582605.1). Lineage (NCBI taxonomy): Eukaryota > Viridiplantae > Streptophyta > Magnoliopsida > Solanales > Solanaceae > Solanum > Solanum gracilifrons. Next base: position 1,079 of record JAJOOH010029211.1, on the reverse strand, counting down.
ATCTGGATTGATCGGCAACTTGTGGGACACCATATTCGTACTCAGCCCTGGCATATCTCTGTAAGACCAGGAAAATACATCAATGTATTCTCTAGGAAAACAACTAGGTCCCTTCTTTGAGTTTCGTTCAAATGGACACTAATTTTGACTTCTCTGACACACTCCTCATCTCTGAGATTCACAGTCTCGGTTTCTTCCAAATTCGGCTTGTGTTGATTCTCAAATTGTCTAAATTCTTCGGCAACATGTTTGGGTACCTCATTTTCTTCTCCGTATTCCTCGCATTCATTATCACCTGCCTCATTTTGTTCACTCGGTTCATGACATGACATGACATTGACAGGTTTTAAATTATTATTACTGAAATCATAAATAGATAAAGTTAGAAAGTAAAATATAAATAGATAAATAAACATTTTTTTGATAAAAGAGGCTTTCATTTAAATTGAAAAAACAAGCACAAACTTTAGCCATGGCTGAGGGCTATTTTGCTTTTTTAAACATCACAAGGGAATTTAAACACTTCAAACAAATAAAACTGCATAAAGGGTGGGTCTCGGGCCTCTTCCGGACTATCACTGATTTTAAAATAAACAAAGACACATGTCTTTTCTACCCAGATGAGGGGGAAATCAAGAGTGGTGTGGAGGTCCAGTTCTGCAATTGCTCCTCAGGTTCTGCATCACGGATGCCTAATGTCCCAGCCTCTTCCTCGATGACCGCATCAATCTCCTCAAAGAAGCCCCAGATTCCTTCCCCGAGACCACCATCGTTGACATTTTCTCGTATCGAAAATAACTGGTACAGATAAGGAATTGGCCTGGCCAATGATTGATCAACAGTTTTATTCTTCATCTCTGCTTTGTCACCTGTTAGGACATATCCCAAACCAAACTTTACTCCTCTGGCGGGAACTTAAATAGGCTCGACAATTCCTTGGAAATGCTTCCCTAACCCGAAACCTGGTTTGAAACCATTCTGGAGCATGACAGTAGCAATCATCTTGTACACGGTAGGCATAGGAGGTTGCGGAGCCAAATCATCACCAGTGGCATTTACCAGCTCCACCGTGTAGAAAT
>JAJOOH010029210.1:0-12126 GCA_029582605.1 Solanum gracilifrons | reverse complement strand
AAAATTTTTTACACAACCCCCCCCCCCCCCCCGTTTTAACTTGTTTCTGGAAGTAATTACACTAAACAAATATAATTGTTGATTAAAGTTAAGTCTAAACCATTTTCCTCGTGGTATCGACCCCAACCTACAAGTTGGGTTGTTTACTTGATAACGATCGCTTATGCATCTTTAGAGAGGTGTAATTTGAGCGTATCAAATTTTGGCGCCGCTGCAGGGGAAATTGGCTTTTAGATTAAGTTTAACTACATTATTGAACTTTAGTCAAGTATTTCTTGATTTTACGTTTTTGTTTTTAGTTTTGTTTTCTACAGGTTTCAACTCTAGTGTATGTCGTGTACACGGAGTCGATGTGAATTGTTCACCCCCTACGATTCTGAATTGAGAAAAACTTTGAGGAAAATGGCTAATCAAGGAGTTGGAATCTGAGTAACTAAGGTGTCTACGTTGTGCCGCGATGTTAAATTAAGCGCTTATTGGGAGGCAACCCAATTAGTAGTGTAAATTCTTATTTACTTTTATTTTATTAGTGTCACTTTTTTTTATCTCATGGTCCGAGGTGTCTCGGTGAACTTATCCCACACCACCATCAGCCGGTTCCTTTATAGCCCTAACCCTTGCCACAAATGGGCGGACTCCACCGCTGAATTTGATTATCGGTGGGAATTGTGCAGACAGGAGCCTTCAGCCAAAATGCAGATAAAAAAGAGGTGGTTATATCATGGCTAGCTCGACATCTTGCTTTGGATCCAGAGAGAGCGGAATGGGTTGCTGCACCCCGGTTGGGTATTCGGAAGGCCACCCTTACTTTGGCAGCCAAGTTCTTTTGGCTATTGGTCCGAAACAGATTGTCACCAACAATGGCCGATAATATAGTCATATGGGATAGGGCGGTTATGGTGGCTGCACTGGTTACCAGTTTGGATATAAATTTCCACCGCCTGCTACTGGAGAATTGCATGAGAGGGATTTCAAGACCACCACCACCTACCCTTTCCCCTATATGATCTTTCAGCTTTGCAGGGATGCAGGAGTACCTATTTGGCACTGTGATAAGTTGGTTTATGCGACTCGGACCCTTGACATTGGGTTGATTCAGGACGACGCGAATGTGGCAGCACCACGCAGAGGGCCTTGAATCAATGTACCTATAGGCGAGTATCTGATACATACTGTGGGACAGATGCAGGGAGATGGGACCCCCACCATAGATCCGACTGATGAGGACCCAGCTTCCTCTTCTCAGCCGATTAGCCAGGCCCCGAGCTCATCTCGAGCCACTCCACTCTCCGGAACGACTATGATACCATTGGCTCGAATTCAAAAGTTAGAGGGTCAAATGGCCACCCTGCTACATCACCTGAAGACATGGATGCGGAAATTGATTGTTGAGTCTGAATAGCGAGCTGAAAAGAAGATGGCGACGATGATGGACCAAAAGGTCCAAGCTGTTCACGCACGCTTAGATGCCTTCGAGGTGAGAGTGTTGGAGAGGTCGGCCCCCACCACTGATGTGACTACCCTCTGGACAGATATAGCTAGCCTCCGGATTGATGTGGATGCCATTTTTGCTACACTCGTTGTTGAGCCTTAGGCCACATCCTCTGCACTTGGCGATGATACAGTTCTGGGTGCAATGTTTAGCGGAGATGAGGTGGAGGAGTATCCAGCACGTTCCCGTGGGAAGAGACACAGATCTAGTCGACACCCCTAACACATGGAGGAAGAAAAGGCCAGTAGGAAACAACGCAAGTTAGACAGAGCAACCATAAAAGCTTCCATCGTAGATGAGCAGTTGCGGGAGCGGAGAGTCCATGAGATGATGGCGGGAGCGTCAAGTTCTATGTCCGTGTCTGAGGTTCTGCCTACTGGGGTGATTAATCTGAGCACCAATGATGGTGCAGTTAGAGTGACAGACAGCACTACTGATGGTGTTGTCCTTGGTGATGCGGGCACTACTGAGTGTGACTCGAGTGTTGATTTGGAGGGCTCCGGGAAACTGGACCCACTCGTTTGTTGATGGTTTGTCAGCGCTATGCGCCACAGGTGTGCTTCCACCCAAATCCATTACTTCTTACTATTTTTGTGTGCATTGGGGACAAGTGCACCTATTTTTTGTTGGGGGTGGGGTAAATGGATTGTGAGTAATAGGGTGAAGTATGAGTAACCTAACTTATAATCCTCTCTTGGGGTTTTCTTGCTTGTGTTCTTTTCTCCTAAGAGACTGTTTAATTTCTGTTGAACCGGCATGTGTTAGGATCGTATGTGTAGAAGCATGAACAAGAATGAAGAATGATGGCTTATAATTTTGTGGCACCCGTTCTAATTTCTTGATATGTGCTAGACTTGGTAGGCTAAGATAAGTTGACTGTGTTAGCTCTGAGTATGACATGATAATGAATCAACTTGATAGGATGACTTACGCTGAAACTTGAACTGGGTAATCTGATCATCTAATAATGAAACTATGTGCCAAGAGTGTGTGAGAATAGTTGATTGTTCAAACAGTTTTTGTGCAACACTAGAACTTGCCCGGTTAGTCCTGCTAAGACAATTCACTCTAAAGGCTAGGAAGTAATCATAGGCCCTTGTTCTGATAAGTGCACAAATTGCCTAAAAGAGTGATACAACCAAATGAAATAAATGCTCCCTTTGATCCAAATGCTTTGAGCCTAAAATTAGACCATTTCTTTCTAAACCCCGAACTCACATTCCCATAATCGACTATGTTGGCCCCAGTCCCTCCTTGGACATGTGCACCTCGACTTAGGCCAAAAGTCTAAGTTAAGAGTGGCTAAGGTAAAGAGTAACGTCAATCTTGGCCCTGACACGACATCGGGTACTGTGCACTTCAACCAATGGAAGATCCATAAGTTGAGGGTGGCTATGAAAGAGGAAACCGAAAAAGAAAAAAAAAAGTATGAGAAGAGTTTGATGTTTTAAAAAACAGGAGAGGATGTGACTTGTTGAAAGCTAAAGAAAAGGATAAAATGCAAGAAAAAGTTGAAAGAAAAAACTACAAAGTCTAAAGTCACATCCATGGTTCAAGAAAATCAAGGGAAAGAAGGTAAAACGGTAGGATGGCAAAAATAGGGCAAAAGAGAGGTTGAAAGCCTAGTGTAATGTCAAGGAGGGCAGAAAGTCACTAAGAAGCACCCAAATGTACCACACCTGGCCCTGAGCCTACGTTACAAGCCAAGAAAGTCCTATAGTGGTACTATAGTCTAGTTTGGAGAGTCTAAGCAGTGAAAATAAGGGCAAGCCTATGGCACTGAGCACTAACTGTACTTGAAGTTATTTCTGAGTGTGAGTGTTGAATGAATGTTTGTACTAAAAGTCATATTCATTTTGTGAAAAGAGGGATTTCGTTTGAAGTAAGGGCATTAGTTACATTGTTGGAAAATTGGTATCTTGGTGATAGTAAAATAGTGTAAGTTGTGTGTTGGTTGGTCGATCTTTGTCATGTTTTGATCTGCACAAGTTAGCTTGTTGAGTTTAAGAGCACAAAGTCGCACTCAAAGTAGAAGTCAGGATGAAGAGCCATGTGATTGCTTGGGCTGAAATTTTGTGCTTCTGTACAAGTGTCGTTTAGCATTATAATGTGTTGCTTGAGGACAAACAACAATTTTAAGTTGAGGGTGTTTATGTACCGTGAGTTTCCGGTACTATTAATATGTTTCTCTTAGGATTTGTGAATGTCTAGGGCATTTGTGTGTTAGTTTTATGTGTTTTTGCTGTAATTTCAGGGAATAACCTCAGGCGCTAAAAGATGAAAATGTAGTTGATGCAAGTGCTGAAAAAGAGTCACCTACGGAGACACCTACGGGCCGTAGGATGAGTGTCACCCCATAGATAAAGGTCGTGGGATGACCAGGCATGGCAAGATTGAAGCTCATGTAAATCTGACAAAGTGTGGAACCACGGTGGGGACTGATGGATCGTTGAATGACTTACGGTCCGTCCTGTAGCTCCATAGAATTGATTAGAGGAGTGGTTCCAGTACCTGAGTTGAAATAATCTAAGTATAGAGCGACGGAGGTCATTGACGGTTCGTCGTATCACTGACGGATTCGTGGAAGTTGACTGAGAGAGGTAGTTTTGTGAAGATTTCAAATCGGCTAAATATGGAGTCACGGAAGAGACCTACAGACCGTCATTTGACTTACGGACCGTAGGTCAGCCTCGTGGAATAGAGACGCATCCTGCAATTTTGTTTCCTTATTTTATTTCCCTTTTATTTTAGGATTTGTCTTCTATAAATAGGGTATGTAAACCTCATTTTTGGGGGGTTAGACCTTATTATATTTATTCTAGTTCTTGACTTGGGAGATTAACTTGCAACTTTAGCAATTCTTAATTTCCTAAGTTCGTTTTGAAGATTTTGGTGTTGCAATTCAAGTTGAATTTCTGGGTTTATTATTCTTTTTACATAAGTTCATAATTCTTTCATCTAAAACAATGAATTGTGTTCATATGATTATGGGTAACTAAACTCCACAACTAGGAACCATGAGCGATTAACAAAGTATGAATAGTAAATAAGCAATTTTTGAATAGTGTCTTGCATTCATTGATAATTCTTTCGTTTAGAAGTCTTTTTAACAAGTGCACACGTTAGAACTCGTCTTGTTGCTACTTGCCGGACCAAGGAGGTAATCAACAAGAAAAGAATTATCAACATAGATTTAGTGTGATACTATCTAATAGGCGAGTGTCGATTGGTGCGATGTAATAACTAAGTCAAACATCGATTATGATGTCTAATATGAGGTAAAGGTAAGGGTTAGTAAATTATACACACGTAGTCAGACCAAGGTACGGGGTGAAATTCTCTAGATGTCGGACCAAGGATTTAGAGATACCTAACTTATCCCTATGCATGTAGTACACTAGGAAAGGATTGCTATTACTAGGATTACTGCGTTATGAGCTTGTGGGGAACATGTATACCCTAGTTATTTCTCTCATCTTGATAACAACCAAAATTGACTTTTGATTACTGATTACTTGTTGAATTCTTACAATTTGTTTCACAAAATCCCCCCTTTAATTACTTGTTTCTGGAAGTAATTTGACTAATTGAATATAATTGTTGGTTAAAGTAAAGTCTAAACCATTTTCCTCGTGGGATCGACCCCAACCTACAAGTTAGGTTCTTTACTTGATAACGATCACTTATTGTTCTTTAGGGAGGTGTAATTTGAGCGTATCACCGCCTACCTTTGCAGGATTGGTCCGATATTTCAGGAGCCTCTAGATGATGATGAGGCCACCGCATACGAAAAAATGGATGATGATGAGGAGGAGGATGTTGTTGATGAGGATGCCAACTCTTTGATGGTGTTCGATGGAGGTCGTGATGATGACGATGAGGCCTAGAGGCCTGAGGGAGTATCTCTAACTCTGTACTTTCTTTTATTTGTGCGCACTGAGGACAGTACTAATTTTAAAGTGTGGGGTGAGAGATAACTCTATTCTGTATATAACTTTTGATGTTTTATCGAGTCTTGTTTATTGTGTTATTTTTATTCTGGTGCTTTTGTTTTTGGTACTTTTCGTGAGGATAGTCCCTTTGAACCGACTAGGACTAGTTTATTGATTTATTAAGTCTTAGAGTCGTCTTAGGAATGACATTTCCTGATGATGGATGAATTACAATCGTCTTTAAGGGAAAATTAGTCACGTAAAGGATTAGAATTGACAAACCAACCTTGGTATTTTAAAACTATGTCCGAAAAATTTAGCCAGACATCATGGGTAGTCACAATTGGAAAATGTAAAAGAATGGTAACCTTGAAACAAGCATGTGTTCGTTGTTTTGACTCTGAATGAATCTAGTGGGCTTAATTAAGTAGTAATACTATAATTCAAGTTGTATGGGCATACTAGTATGAAGTGTCCTTATGTGTGTCACGATGCCATGTATGGTGAGTGATTGTTTTGTTCTTGCTTTGATTGATATCTAGAACTTGCCCCATGTGTGTTAAATGAGTAGCTTGTATGAATTAGGGAAAGTGATTGAGGAATTTCTTTGGAAAAAGCCAATTCTTGACTCTAACTGTATGGGTACTAACGAAAAGATCCCTTGTCAAGCCCCATTAAGCCTTTAGCTTTGTTTTCTTTTAAGCCACATGAATAAGCCGAAACCCTTTCTATTGATACCAAAGTATTTGGCATCAATAGAATCCTTAATGCACTATGTTGAGAATAAAGGTTGAAAAAGTTGGTAGAAGTAGAAAAAGGGTGGAAATGCTGTGATGTGTGGTAAATAAAAGTGTAGAAAAAAACTTTGTTTTGGCCCTGGTCCTTAGTGGACAATGTGCACCTCAACTAAGTTGAGTGTGGCTATTTCAGAAGTATGCTTAAATCATTGGTCCTGTACCTACCAAGGATATTGTGTACCTCACTTGAAGCTTAAAGCCTCGAGTTGAGGATGGCTAGTGCAAAGGCATATATAAAAAAAGAATAGAAAGAATAAAGGGCTAAGCTGGAGCAACAAAAAGGAAAAATATTCGTGAAGTATGTACTAGGGAAAAAGAAAAGCTAAGTATGGTTTTTGTTGGCAAAGCAATGACATGTGCATTAGGGAGGTGTAGTCACTAAAATGCATCCTAAATATTCCCTCCCATACCTACGCCGACATTACAACCAAATAGAATTCCTCATGATTCCTTGAGAAATATGATGTGAATGTGAAAATACACTATGAGCAAGCTTATGGCATGTTAAGAGAAGTAAGAATTTCATTTGTGAGGATGAGTACAATGTTTGAAAAATAGGCCTTGTTTATAATATGATTGCTTGAATGAAAGTCTATACTAAACACAAATGAGTGAGGGCATTCATGGCACATGCTTGGATTGTCTAATTGGTGTGTTTGTATGAGTTTGCATTAGCCTGAAAAAATAATAAAAGAGTCATTCTTTGAGCATGTGTGTTGTAACTTGGTGTATCATAATGATATAGTAAAATTGTTGAAAGGTTGCATCCTATGCGAACTACAAAATCTTGATTAAATATGTTTGATTGATTTTTAAGGTGGGTTGTTAATTCCAAGGGTTATGAAAAAGAGTTGATAGTCTAAAGATTATTTGAGGACAAACAAAGGTTTAAGTGTGGGGTGTTGATCTTAGGCATATTTATATGCCAGAGTCGTCAATATTTTCCCATTATGAGATTGAATTAAAGAATAATATTTAGTCTATTAGCGTAATTTTGTGTAACTTGTGATGATGGTGCACTAAAACACATGATTAGTTGTTTCAGGAACTTTCAAAGAAACTGGAGTTGATTCGGAGAAAAGAGAAGCAAGGAAGTGTAAAAATAAGCTAAGGATGGAAGCACCAAGGCCAGATGTACTGGCTGGCACGGAGTGCCAAGGGCCTCATTACAGAGCAACCTGCCAGGCGCACTGCTTGGCGTGACGTGCCACAGGTGAAACAACGGAATACTTGGCCTGGCGTGATGGCTGGCGCGACGCCCAAGTGCAGTTGCGACTTTTCCAGCGAATATTGATTAAAAAAAGGAATCCTTGTTGAATTAGATTTAGACTCTAGATTTCCTAACTTATATAAATAGACCCCTAGGAATATTTTGTGGGGGGTTCGACATTATTTTGGGTGTGCAAGAGCAAGTTCAACGTTTGTAATAGGTTTTGATTTTCTATCTCTTCTTATTTCCGAAAATTGCATGAACAATTATATTTTGCATTTTCGAATATTAGGAGTGGCTAAACGCCCTAGTTCTGGAGTTGTAGCTACGGATTGATTGTTGAATATTAAAGGTTTTCGAATTAACTCTTGGTTATCATTTAAGCTACTTTTATATTCTTGTTTTAGTATTTCTTGACTGGCCATCTAGAGATAAGTATATTGTATATTCTTAAAATTGAGAGAGGAGATGGTAACCAGACCAGAGAATATAGAAAGCTCGATCTTCCATTGAGTTGATGTGTGTTCAGGAGTGACGCCCGGACGAACAACTTGCTTGGTTACGAAACAGGATGAATATAAATGCTCGCCAGTTAGGTCTGCTATCCCGGCTCAACGATGTAGTTAGACAGCTAACTGGAGTAGGCGACTAGAGATCGAAAGACCCGACTCATATAATTAACCCTGTAAATCAATAACTTGATGCCCGAAATTAGTTCATTGTCTGAAATATGATACATGAAATCTATTGCATACTGCAGCCTTGGAATTGTCTTTTACTTGCTTGAAACAATAATTTGAAGTCGTTCGCACTAGTTACTTTTAGTTATTGCATAATTTGTAGTAGTAGTTAATAATCATCAAACTCTTTAAAAGGTTACTTTTGTTTAATTGTGGAATTCAGTACTAAATATAAGTCAATCATAAGTCCCTTGGAAACGAAAACTCGTTTCTAAAAGAAACTATATTACTAGAGCGACCACGTACACTTGCGTGTATATTGGGGAGCAACACAACGCTCTAACTGTGAGCACATGTATGTTCGACAGGCATTAGAGGTACCACGGTGGCACCTGTTGATCCCATAATATTATGATCCACCATACACTTAAGACGCACATTGGGTGCTAGGCGATTTTGCACTCTTACTACTCCATGAGGTTGGAATCCACCATTGTGCCCATGACCCGCTTTGATAGGATCTTCATTGATTCCTTTGTTTTGACCTCTTCCAGCCATTTTTCACAGAGTCTTTCTTAGTTCGGGATCGTAGGGATTCAGGAGATTGCCTTGATTTCGTGTACTTAGAATACACTGCAAATAAGACTTGTAGAAAACAAAAACAAAACAAAAAGCAAAATCAGGAAATAATTGACTAAAGATAAATAACGAATTAGCCTAATCTTAAACCCTTATTCCCTGATAGCGGCACAAAAATTTGATACTCCCAAATTACACCTCCCTAACGAAGTATAAGCGATCGTTGTCAAATAAAGAACCTAACTGGGGTTAGGATCGTTTCCACGAGTAATATGGTCTAGACTTAGGCTAATTTATGATTAATTGTACTTTTAGTCAGATTATTTTCGTAAAAATGGGGGATTCGTAACAAACTAATTATTGATTGATTTATAGTAATAAGTAACAAGCAAGCCAAATTCACAATTTGTAATATCAATATGAGATGAAACTAGTGCATATGTGTTCCCCACAAGTTCTCAACGTAGTAATCCTAATAATAATAACTCATTCCTAGTGTTTAACATGCAAAGTCAGTAAGCTAGGTGTTTCTTAAGTGATTGGTCGTGCAAGTAGGGAATTTCACCATGCAACTTGGTCGGTCTACAGGTGTGTGCTTTAATAACCCTTACCCTTGACCCCAGATTAGCCTTCACGTATTTGGGTTAGGCTATTAGGTAGCGGATTATCACACTAAATCTCTAGTGTTTAACCTTTTTCTCATTCATTACTTCCTTGGTTGGGTAAGTAGGAATGAGGCGAGCTCTAACGTTGTGCACCATTAAAAGCATTGAAAACAAAGATATTAACAATACATGCATAAACACTATTTCAGAATTACTTAATTATTAGTTTTACGTTGTTGATTACTCGTGGTTCCCACAAACTAGTTGTGGATTTATTTATTCATGATTGAGGATTCATAATTCATATTAGGATTAATAGCATAAATCATGAACTTCCAATGAAAATAGATGAAATCCAGAATCTTGAATTGAAGAACAAACACAAATTTCATAAACCGAACTTTAAGAGTTAAATGTTAAAAATGTTTGCAGAATTATTCTTAAAGCCAAAACAAAGCATCACCAAAGGTCTCACACCCCAAAACGAAATTAACCACTAATATTTATAGAAAATAATTTCTAAACCAAGTAGGAAAAGCAAGCCTAAGGAAATTTGATTTTGGACAGCGTCACCAACAGATGGCCACCTACGGCTCGTAGGCCCCACCGTCATTCAACACTTAGTCAAAATTCCTATGGGTTTCATCGACAGGCCTTACTTACGGTCCATAAGTCCATCGATGGGCCCGACCTGTTCAAGCGTCCTTCATGGACTGGGACTCATCTTCTCTGAAGTTATCGATGACTCATCATCTATGTCTCGTAGTAGGACCTACGGCCCGTCATTCGCCTTCATCGTTCAACACTTAGTCCATTTCCTAGAGACATCACCCATGCCTTCCACCTACGTCTTGTCAAAGGAACGATGGCTCGTAGGTGGACTTGTCTGTTACCAAAATCCTGTTGTTTTCAATACTTCGATGACCAACCTCTCCAAAATCTATTTCCTGCAAAATCATATCAAAATAGCATCACATCTAATAAAAAATGCATAAGACTCATGCAAAACTCTAAATTTAATGCATAAAAAATACCATAAATTCACGGTACATCAATAAGTTAGAATTAATCTATTCTGATTTATGCGGTAAATGATCATTCATGCAAGAGGTGAATTTGAGTATTATGAGATTCATAGATGGTTACTCATGAAATGAATATATATTTTTGATGTTTTGTAAGTCTGAATGTCTTCATAAACTCAATATATTTAAGACGAATGAAATTAGCATCTTGAAAAATATATAAAGTTACTGCAATATGATTGTAGTGACGTATACCTTTCTACAGATCAGATGAGTCATTTATCTAATAGATTTATTGCATTTCAATTGTCTACACCAGACACTCTAATATAGATTGGTGTAAAAGAGAAAAGAAATAGACTCTTACGAAGATGATAAGATTAATGATTGACTTATTCGTAGTTGTTTTAATTTATTTTGGGATATGTTCTAAGAACTATATATCACATTTTGAATTTAACTCCTTTCAAATCAGTACCTTGTACAACTATAGAACTAATTGGATTTGACGTAATTCATATCTGTGACATGTTCAGAATAGGATTGTCTAGCACATGTGCTAAGAGGGAGAATAAGCAAATTAGAATTTCAAAGGGAATGTGTGTATGTTAGTTGGATATCCTAAAGAATGAAAGAAGGTTTATTCTATTGTCCTAAAGAAAGTAAGGCAATTGTTGACACAACTGTAAGATTTCTAGAAAAGGATCATTTAGTAAATCATGCTCCTAGAAGTAAATTAGTTTTACAGGAACTGAACAAAGAAATAACAAATGAGTCAGTTATAAATTTAGAAGTTCAAGAATATCTAACTGATATGTCAAAATTGATATTCCATTGCATTTAAGTAGGGGGAGAAACGTTACTAGACATAAGAAAATCTACTACGTCAAGTAGAAGGAGTGATGTTGAGAAAATTAAAGAACACTACATGAAAAAGTTTTTGATATTTCAATATCGAAAGGTTTTGAAGAAAGTATTAAGACTCAAGAACATGTAAGCATGATTATAGTAGTAGTACTTAATCGTAGTGGGAGAATTATAACAAAGATTGGTTTGTTTTGTATGCTTGAGAGAACTTTCATGATAGAACTCTTTAAAAGAAGTACACTCTTAAAGGGTTTCATGATAAGCTCCCTCAAGATCTAGATCACAATTGATTTGTTACGACGAAGCACTACTAGCCAAAATTACATGAGAAAATAACTTGGTAAATATTCTTTCGATAAGAATTAAAGAAATGTCTGTGAACGTTGTAAATGCATAGTTAAGAGTCTAAGTAGGAGATTATTAAGGTACATACTATTAATCATGTATTTAGAAATAATTCTCTAACTATTTTCTAGATTAAATATCTAAGTGGGAGATTGTTAGCGTATATACTATTAACCATGCATTTAGATATAGTACATTATAACAATTGTGATGGTTAAAAGTCTAAGTGGGAGATTGTTGGGATATATACTATTAACTATATGTTTAGATATAATATTTATTATAGAATAATTATTCATTCAGTTTTAATAGATCATATATTGGTTTATGGTGTCTGTTTACTTATATAGTAGATGATTTATAATGTATAGAGTTTTAGCTTATACATAGAGGATTAAATAATCGGTTCTTATAAGTATAAAGTTTTTTGTTCACAATCGAAGATGGAAATTGGATGTCACGCCCCAAACTAAAGGGGCGCAACTGACTCCTAAAGCCAAAACTCAGGCCCGAGCCGACCCTGCTGAACCATTTGCTACTAGCGCATGGCAGTCACATGCAATTAAGAAAATAAACAAGTATATCTCGGCTTAA
>JAJOOH010029209.1:0-10762 GCA_029582605.1 Solanum gracilifrons | reverse complement strand
ATAGATGATCAAGAAAGTCTTCGTTTTCAAATGCCGATATTGATGTTTTACAAATACAATTCTTCAATGGAAGGGAAAGATCCTGCAAAAATCATAAAAAATGGATTATCTAATACACTTGTGTTTTACCATCCATTAGCTGGTAGGATAATTGAAGGATCTAAGAGGAAGCTCATGGTAAATTGTAATAGTGAAGGAATCATGTTTATTGAAGCCGATGCTAATGTGGAGCTTGAGAAATTAGGAGACTCTATAATACCACCATGTCCATACTTTGTAGAGCTACAATATAATGAGCCATGATCTGATGGGATTATTGGTTGTCCATTGATGTTAGTTCAGGTAATCAATCGATATTTTTTTTATATATATATATATATACACTACAACAAATAAAAAGGATTTTGAGGTAAATATTTAGCACCAGTAATAAATATGATTATCTATAATCAGAACTCTCTACAAATGTTGCTAAAGACCTTAGCGACTATAGTACTTATTGATTTCAGAATATGAGTATTATAATATCTATTACTCCTTTGATTTCTCTTTTCAGATATAAGTTTAAGAGCTCTTGAGCTTGATATTCGATTGAAGGGCTTGTAAGCTTGTTCTTGAATCTTTGAAGAACTTGAACTTGATCTTGGATTCAAGGGTTCTTGAGCTTGAATTTTGAATTTTTTCTTGAACTTGATCTTGGATTCAAGGTCTTTGGAGCTTTTTCTTGAATCTTTGATGACCTTGAATTATATCTCGATCTTTATCTCAACTTATACCTGAATTTAAGGGCTTTAGAGTTTGTTCTTAAATCTTTGATTAACTTGATATATATCTTGTGTCACAACCCGAGCCCACACCCTGGACGTGGCCGACACTCGAGAACCACTACTGGTCCCAAGCGAACCCTCATCATGGCCGACAACAAGCGGAAGACTAACTCAAGCATACAAAGCTTAAAACTAAATAAAAATTCATGAAACTTAAATACAAAGCTTTAAATCAAAAGAAAACTCTGAATAGTATAATATATTCAACTTGCCCCAAATTAGGCAACTTTACTCTTTAAAACTTAACAAAATAAATTAACAGACTTCTGAAACTGTAGTGTCTATCTATGAAGCCTCTAACTGACAAAGATGGAAGTTGGGACAAGTCCCACGACATCCTAACAACTGATATAACTGAAAAGTAAATGAAATCCTCCGGAAGAAAGGAGGCTCACCATAGCTAACTCGAACTCCATGTGGTATCAACGAAGATTCTGTTGATGACCTTGAATACATGTATTTGCATCATGAGAGGATACAAGCCAAATGGCTCAGTACGTGGAATGTACGAGCATGTAAGGGGAATTCTAAAGCATAACAGGAGCATGAAATTTGATAAAAAGGAAACATACTTACCTCTTTTCAAATTCACTCAACTCAACTCAACTCTATGACAAGATACTCAACTCAAAGATTAGATACTCAACCCAAGGATTAGATACTCAACTTCAAAGATTAGATACTCAACTCAAGGATTAGATACTCAACTCAAGAATTAGATACTAAACTTTGGGTACTCAACTCTGGATACTTAACTTAATATAAAACAACAATACACATGAAATATATGGAAAGCTTTTAAAATAATAAAATCAACTCAGTATATTAAATAATACAATAACAACTCAATTTATAAATAATAAAATATAATATAACTCTGGGGGAGTTTCTCTAACCGACAACCACCACTAAGAGCCTAGTGATGATACATCGTCTTGTCCACGCTGCCAGAACAGTCCTATACTTTGTTGTCTTATAGAACGCCTTAACTAAGTAGATCCACTAGTCTATGCTAAAAAGCACTTAAGGAATCATCTAAAAAGTATGATATTTTACTACCCATGATGGCTACATGGTATATAGAGACTTGAGTTATTATGAACTCGCATCCCCTTATCGGTGCTCATTACTATTCCCAAAATATACTTAGCTCATTTATTTTTAAAACAAAACTTCTTTTTTTGGTTTGAGATAATTACTCAAAACATAGCTTAAAAGCTCTTTTGGAAATCGATGTTTCCCCTCTTACTCAAATGTGAAAACATTTTAACTTTTGGGAATACTTAGTTCCCGTATAATCTTTGAAGAAATGAACTTTACTCTTACTCTTTATTCAACTCAAAGCTTAAGTCTTAAAACAAAGTTAAAACATTTGTAGAAGACTTCTTAAAATATGGTTCATGTCGAATTATGGACGTGAACGACTCAATGCAAAATTTTCAATAACCATAGGTAGAACTCAATGCTTGGAACTCAAGAACTTCAATAATACTGCTCATTTCAAGAATGCTCAACTCAGAGGGTTCATTCAGAATTATGAGCATGAACTACTAAACTTAAGGACTTAAAGATATTTTTCATCTTAAGACTTCTCGACTTATAGGGTTCATGCAGAATTATGGGAATGAACAATTCAACACAAAGACTTCATGGGTAACATGTAATAATACCATGATTAGAAATATAATCTCAAAGGAGATAAGGAACTCAATACTCAAGACTTAGAACTTGAAGATACTACTTCTCTCAATGATACTCAATTTATAGAGTTCATGCAGAATTTATGGGCATGAATGACTCGACTCAAAGGTTTACACAACTACATGGAACTCATGTATATGACTCTTCTCATTCTCTTACTTAATTCCTCAAAAACCTATCTCAAATTGATGATGAATTTCAAAGGATTCACAATTGAACTCAAAGGCTTCCTTGAACTCTACTCTTAACTCTCTCTTGAATGTGAATTGTGAATACAAGAGTTATGGTTAATGATATGAAGGATATCGTGATGATAAATTTGACTCATGAATAAATTCTCTTCACTCTCATACTCACTTTCTCGAGTCTTGAAACAAGTTATTAGAAATTGTAGAAGACTCCTAAGAAGGACGCAAATGGGCTTTCTCAAAATGATCAGAAGAACTCTCAAGACTTAACTCTAAACTTTACCTTGAATTTGAATTATAAATTCAAGGCTATGATCATGTTATGAATGATTTCTAGGTGTTTGGAAGTAGTTTAAAGTGATTAGCATTAAAGGGAGTGAAGGTACACTTAAAAGGGACTCAAACGGGACAACTGACGGAAATGGAGTGGGGGTAGGCGACCATGGCGCAGGGCACCAACCCCTAACTTTAGAGTCTTCATATGGGCACACTGAAAGTTCTCCGCTCCAGCCCCTTGGGCGCATATGGGGTGAGCCGCCCCAGCCTTTCCCCAGGCCAAGTTCGACGAATTTCGCTTCTCATTTTCTTATCCTAAATCGCTTTTAATTGATTTATTTTCTCTAGTATTCCTTAGATTCAATTACCCAACCTAATTACACACAAATCCACTTAAAACAACACTCAAAACAATCATCGCAAGAAATCATCAAAACCCCAACAAGACAAGATTTAGAATGAACTTTAAGAACACCTATCAAGAACTTAAATCCTTCAACTTTTAAGACTGAAATTACGCTAAAAATAACATGTTTGGCGTGTGGGTGAACTAACCCAACACTATGGAAGCTTACATACCTCTTAGGGATCAAACCCATGGCGAAAATATGCAACAACACGCAAGAATCTCGACGAACGCTTGATCCTCTCCTTTTTTCTCCTCTTTTCTCTTCTTAAACTCTCAACTAAAACCCTAGGAGTATTTTAGGATTATAAAACTGAACCTAATAAGATTAGACCCCTAAAACATTACTTAACAGGAATTAAATCTGATTGGGTAAGGAAAACACCCCTCTAAAATCCGGTTTTGACTTTCGTTATCTAGACAACCCAACTTCTAATGGACATATCTCCCTCATACGAACTCAAAATTGAGCGAACTCGGTTGTGTTGGAAAGATAATTCAAATATATTTCCTACGGTATCTTGTAGCACACCTAACATATCCTGAGTTATGAGTTATGGTCGTTTTAAGTCTACCCAAAACTTATACTTAGCTTAACTTGCAAAATTTCAGATTTTGCTATTTCAAATTTAGTTCTTTTTGGAAATCAAGGTGCCACATTGACCTTTACACTTAAGAAATTTTTAATTCCTTGGTAAAATCTCACTCACTATAAGAACAGTTCGAGTGTTAGTTCAAAAAATTTTCTGGTGTGTTACAATATTTCCCCCTTGGGATCATTCGTCCTCGAATGACGACTGGACTGGGTATGGAATGGGTTACTCTTACAAAGGTCTGCGTCTAATGGTATGCTCTTACTATATTCAAGGTTAACCCAAATCCTTAGGTTTAAGTCCTATACCTATCTATAGGGAATCTCATCCCAAGACTATTACTCTTTACCACCTCATTGGGCTCATATCAAAACCACCTAATGTTTAACAACACCACATTCAAGCTTAGTACTCTAACAACTCCATATTTAAAAGGACCTCTAAAAGATATCCCCCAAGCTATTTGTAACTCTTTACAATCTTACTCTCAAACACTTGAGTTGATTTCTCATCTCGTCATCTCCCCCTTAGGTCTAAAGCTGCCACTTGAAAGCTATGGACCTATTCCATCATCTCTAAATGGTCTACATCCTCTTTTACTCAAACACTTGGGAGAAGTTTTTTATTATAACTATTGAACTCTCAATAAGCAGGTACTAAGACCACTTTCTAAGGAGTTTCTCATAACCTCTTAATGCTCTAGTTACTCTTGTGACTTAGCCACACTTCACTGCCCTTATCTAAAGGTTAGGGTCTCTCACTTGGTCCACTCATATTTATTGTAGCTTATCACCTCAATTCCTCACCTACTCTATGTAAAGTCTTCTAGATCAAATCTCAAGACTAACATCACCACCCTCATGTTGCCATTCTTTTGTTCATGACACCCTTCTCGAATTCAAGCTTAATATTTATGACTAAAGCCGAATATCAATATGATTGTTCGCTTACTATACTAACTTACAACTACTAGATACAAATTTAGAAACACTCGTTCACTAGGACTTTATGACAAATAGTCAATCCTCACCTCTTAGTATTCATACTTACAATTTACTATCACATTTCCAATCACAACTTGAGTACTATTCACTCTTTACTATACATCAATGCCTAATTAGTTCTACGACACTTTGAATATTATGGGCACTCCCTCAAAACCATAAGCCTAGCTTAGATCTATCACCTCATGAATACTCTTGCTCTTCTATTCAACACTTACACCTGGTCATTGCCTACACATTGACACTTCATCACCAACTCCTTTCAAGCTATAACACACTCTACCTCCTATGATGGAATCTTCACAACTAATCGCTTCTTAGTCTACCCATAAGGGAAAACTCCTCATCAAAACTTACTGGGTGTATGATTGTAATAACATAGCTGGCCTCATCACTATATCCCTTTCTAGGATTACTAAACCTTTGAATACTTTCCTCTAACTCTGGGATCTTTCACTATTACTGCTCATGATCTCATAACTCATGCCACCTTTACGGGTGAAAATACTACCCAATCTCTAAACATACTTCCTCATGAGGATTTCAGCAGAAACAAGGCTTAGGGAAAAGAGTACAACTCACTTTTAGCTCAAATGCACGATTCATATGAAGGCATTACTCTGAAACTAAACACTTAACTCACTCATGGGCATCTCTCAAGCCCCTCTGGAGTCTCATAACTTTCTCAAGATTTCTGCTAAGAACAACACATCGATAAAGGACTGACTTTTCTATTCAACCATCTCTAGTATGATGGGTAGTCGAATAAATGAATTTGAGAAATGCACGAGTTTGAATAAACCTCTATGACATAGCTTTATTGCACGATTAAGAGTATGAAAGAAGGGAAACTTTTCTTAAATGTCTTTAGTCCCTCATTTATAGAAGTGGGACACTCACAACTATAAATAAGATCCTACTGACACGACTTTATAGACACCCTAGGACACTAGAACTCTGTTCTTTAATACCAAGTTTGTCACGACACGAGCCTACACCCTAGACGTGGCCGACACTCGAGAACCATTGCTGGTCCCCAAGTGAACCCTCATCCTGGCTGACTATAAGCGGAAGACTAACTCAAGCATACAAATCTTAAAAACTGAACAAGAATTCATGAAACTTAAATACAAAGCTTAAAAAAAATACTGAATAGTATAATATATTCAACTTGCCCCAAAGTAGGCAACTTTACTCTTTAAAACATTTAACAAAATAAATGAACAGACTTCTAAAACTGTACTGTCTATCTATGAAGACTCTAACTGACAAAGATGGAAGTCGGGACTAGATCCCGACATCATAACAACTTATATAATTGAAAAGTAAATGAAATCCTCCGGAAGCAATGAGGCTCACCATAGCTAACTCGAACTCCATGTGGTATCAATGAAGCTCCTGTTAATGACCTTGAATACCTGTATCGGCATCATGAGACGATACAGGCTAAATGGCTCAGCACGTGGAATGTACGAGCATGTAAGGGGAATTCTAAAGCATAACATAAGCTTGAAACTTGAAAAAAAGGAAACATACTTACCTCTTTTCAAACTCACTCAAGCAACTCAACTCAACTTTATGATAAGATACTCAACTTAAAGATTAGATACTCAACCCAAGGATTAGATATTCAAGTTCAAAGATGAGATACTCAACTCAAGGATTAGATACTAAACTTTGATGGATACTCAACTCAATATGAAGCAACAATACACATGAAATATATGGAAAGATTTTAAAACAATAACAATCGACTCAGCGTATTAAAGAATACAGTAACAACTAAATTTATTTATAATAAAATATAATATAACTCTATGAGAGTTTCTCTAACCAACAACCACCACTATGAGCCAACATGATGATACAACGTCTTGCCCACACTACCAAAACTGTCATATACTTTGCCGTCATATAGAATGCCTTAACTAAGTGGATCCACTAGTCTATGCTAAAAAGCACTTAAGGAATCATCTAAAAAGTATGATCCTTTACTACCCATGATGGCTACATGGTTTATGGAGAATTGAGTTATTATGAACTCGCATCCCCATATCGGAGCTTAATACTACTCCCAAAATATACTTAGCTCATATATTTTTTTTAAAATACTTCTTTTTTTGGTTTGAGATAATTACTCAAAACATATCTTAAAAGCTCTCTTGGAAATTGGTGTTTCCCTTCTTACTCAAATGTGAAAACATTTTAACTTTTGGGAATACTTAGTTCCCGTATAATCTTTGAAGAAATGAACTTTACTCTTACTCTTTACTCAACTCAAAGCTTAAGTATTAAAACAAAGTTAAAATATATGTAAAAGACTTCTTAAAATATGGTTCATGTCGAATTATGGACGTGAACGACTCAATGCAAGGTTTTCAATAACCATAGGTAAAACTCAATACTTGGAACTAAAGAACTTCAATAATACTGCTCATTTCAAGAATGCTCAACTAAGAGGATTTGTGCAGAATTATGAGCATGAACTAATCAACTCAAGGACTCACAGATACTTCTCATCTCAAGACTGCTCAACTTATAGGGTTCATGCAGAATTATGGGCATGAACAATTCAACTCAAAGACTTCATTGGTAACATGTATTAGTCCCATAATTAGAAATATAATCTCAAAGGATATTAGGAACTCAATACTCAAGACATAGAACTTGAAGATACTACTTCTCTCAATGATACTCAATTTATGGAGTTCATGCGGAATTTATGGGCATGAACGACTCGACTCGAAGGTTTACACAACTACATGGAACTCATGTATACAAATCTTCTCATACTCTTACTTACTTCCTCAAAAACTTAACTCAAATCGATGATGGATCTCAAAGGATTCACAATTAAACTCAAAGGCTTCCTTGAACTCTACTCTTTACTCTCTCTTGAATGTGAATTATGAATTCAAGAGTTATTGTTCATGATATGAAGGATATCGTGATGATAAAGTGGACACATTAATACATTCTCCTCACTCTCATACTCACTTTCTCAAGTCTTGAAACAAGTTATTAGAAATTGTAGAAGACTCTTCAAAAGGACTCAAAGGGACTTTTTCGAAATGATCGGAAGAACTCTCAAGACTTAACTCTAAACATTACCTTGAATTTGAATTATGAATAAGGTTATGATCATTTTATGAATGATTTCTAGATGTTTGGAAGTAGTTTAAAGTGATTAGAATCAAAGGGAGTGAAGGCACACTTGTAAGGGACTCAAACGGGACAACAGACGAAAAAGGAGTGGGGGCAGGCGACCCTGGTGCATTCCGGGCACGGGGCGCAATCCCCTAACTGCAGAGGCTGCATATGGGCTCTGCCGCAGTCTCTTGGGCGTATCTATGGCGCGCCGCCCCTGCCTTTCCCCAAGCCAAGTTCGACAAATTTCGTCTCTCGTTTTCTTATCCTAAATCTCTTTTAATTAATTTCTTTTCTCATGTTTTCCTAAGATTCAATCACCCAACCTAGGTACACACTAATCCACTCAAAACAACACTAAAAAAAATCACTTTAATCTCAAGAAATCATCGAAACCCCAACAAGACAAGATTTAGAATGAACTTCAAGAACACCTATCAAGAACTTAAATCCTTCAACTTTTGAGAGTGAAATTACGCTGAAAATAATATGTTTGGAGTGTGGGTGAACTAACCCAACACTGTGGGAGCTTACATATCTCTTAGGGATCGAACCCATTGCTAAAATCTGCAACAACACGCAAGAATCTCGACGAACACTTGATCCTATTCTTTTTTCTCCTTTTTTCTCTTCTTTTCTCTTCTTGAACTCTCAACTAAAACCCTAGGAGTATTCTAGGATTATAAAACTGAACCTAATCAAATTTGACCCTTAAAACATTGCTAAACAGGAATTAAATCTGATTGGGTAAGGAAAACACCCCTCTAAAATCCGATTTTGACTTTCCTTATCTTAACAACCCAACTTCTAATGGACATATCTCCCTCATACGAATTCGAAATTGAGAAAACTCAGTGGCGTTGGAAAGATTCAAAGATTTTTCCTACTGTATCTTGTAGCACACCTAACTCATCCGAAGCTATGAGTTATGGTCGTTTGAAATCTACCCAAAACTCATACTTAGCTTAACTTGAAAATTTCAGATGTTGCTTTTTCCAATTTAGTTCTTTTTGGAACTCAAGGTGCTAGATCTAGTGACCTTAACAGTTAAGAAAATTTTAACTCCTTGGTAAAATCTCACTCGCTACAAGAATGATTCGAGTCTTAGTTCGAAAATTTTTCTGGGGTGTTACAATAACTCCTCCTTGGGATCATTCGTCCTCGAATGATGACTGGACTGGGTATGGAATGGATTACTCTTACTAAGGTCTGCGTCTAATGGTATGCTCTTACTATATTCAAGCTTAACCTATATCCTTAGGTTCAAGTCCTATACCTATCTATAGGGAATCTCATCCCAAGACTATTACTCTTTACTACCTCACTGGGATCATATCAAAACCACCTAATGTTTAACAACACCACATTCAAGCTTAGTACTCTAACAATTCCATTTTTAAAATGACCTCTAAAATATATCCCCCAAGCTCTTTGTAACTCATTACTATCTTACTCTCAAACACTTGAGTTGATTTCTCATCTCTCCATCTCCCCCTTAGGTCCAAAGCTGCCACTTGAAAGCTATGGACCTATTCCATCATCTCTAAATGGTCTACATCCTCTTTTACTCTAACACTTGGGAGAAGTTTTATCGCATGATTATCTAACTCTCAATAAGTAGGTACTAAGACCTCTTACTAAGGAGTTTCTCATAACCTCTTAATGCTCTAGTTACTCTTGTGACTTAACCACACTTCACTACCCTTATCTAAAGGTTAGGGTCTCTCACTTGCACCACTCATATTTATTGCAGCTTATCACCTCAATTCCTCACCTACTCTATGTCAAGTCTTCTAGGTCAAATCTCAATCATGTTGCCATTCATTTGATCATGACACCCTTCTCGAATTCAATCTTAATATTTATGACTATACCCGAATATCAATATGATTGCTCGCTTACTATTCTGACTTACAACTACTAGATACAAATTCAGAAACACTCGTCCACTAAGACCTTATGACTAATAGTCAATCCTCACCTCTTAGTATTCATACTTAAAAAAATACTATCACATTGCCAATCAAAACTTGAGTACTATTCACTCATTCACTATACATCAATGCCTAATTAGTTCTATAACACTTAGAATATTATGGGCACTCCCTTGATGTTTGCGTCATCAAGACACAACTTTCGATGCAAGTGTCTACGATTGCACAATAGTTTAGTAACCCAACCAAGGGTTGGGATCGTCCCAATAGAGTGGTTTTGAGAATTTATAGAAAAATAAAATTTAGTTCTAACTAGTCATAGCTAAAGACATTAACGAGTAAAAACCTTGTAAATTAAAAGGGGGACACAAGAGTGTCAATTAACAATAGGGGAGTTTTGTCACAAGTAAGGTAAAAACAACAAAATAAACAAGGGTTTCTAAATAATGAGAGGGGATCCTTGGGATGTGATGGGAATACGGGTTAAGCTAGATTATTGGGTACATGCTTTCGATAGGAGATTTATTGAATAATAGTCACTAGGCTAGACTTTAAGGATGATAAGCTCTTTCTCGAGCAACTTACCCTATTTCAAATGCGTTCCTCTCGGATACCCATTTGCCACATGAAAACCAGCCTACGCCTTAACCCACTCACTTTCTCGAGCTGAGTGTGTGGATATGGGA
>JAJOOH010029208.1:0-12562 GCA_029582605.1 Solanum gracilifrons | reverse complement strand
TTTTTAAATAACATAAATTGCAAGAAAATATAATATAATACATAAATTAGGGGACAAATTCAAATAAAAGTGACATACAATTACATAAACATTCAATTCTCAAAATTATTACGTTGATCTCATAAATGCTCTATTAATGCATTACGGAGTTCAAAATGAGCATTTTTGTCCTTAATTTTTTTATATCTAGCTAAAAATTG
The DNA here is from genome assembly GCA_029582605.1 of Solanum gracilifrons. NCBI lineage: Eukaryota > Viridiplantae > Streptophyta > Magnoliopsida > Solanales > Solanaceae > Solanum > Solanum gracilifrons. The sequence goes on along the minus strand of JAJOOH010029208.1, from coordinate 12,362 downwards.
TTCAAATCGGAAATTTTCATCTACCACCATTTCTATAGTTGGAGTTGGAGCCTCTACGGCATCTTGAATTGGTGCATTAAGATCACGTTCATCCTCAATTATCATGTTGTGTAATATAATACATGTAGTCATTATATCATGTAGCACTTCTTTTCTACAAAAACGTGACGGTCCTGCAATAATTGCAAAACGTGATTGCAAAAAGTTCGAGGACAAGGCTCTACTTTGCAATCATCGGAGTCTGAGATGAAACTAAAATTTTAATGAAAAATTTAGAAACTATTAGTGATCCAAATGTTCGTGATTACATGCAACGACAACAACAACGAATACTTGAAAAAAGAAATGGACAATCACAACCGCATTCACAGTCACAATCGCAACAATTCTCGGAATCATATCCTAATTTTTTTCCCGAATAGTGCTAAATCAGGAAACAACCTACCGGATTTCTAAATTATTGTTGTGATCAATTAATTATTATGTCATGAATTGTATTTTATCTTGTATTTAAATTATTATGTTATGTATTATATTGTATTGTTATCTTTTATTTAAATTATTATGTAATGTATTGTATTGTTATCTTGTATTTAAATTATCATATCATGTATTGTATTTTTAAATTAAATTTTTTCATTTTGCCATTTTAATTGTGCGTATTCTTTATAATGAAAATTTATAATAAAGTAAAATTTTATTATTCACAAAAATTTGAAAAAAAATTAAAATACTTTTAATTTGAAATTAAAATAGTATATATTAAATAATATTTTTAAAAATTATTGTATTACATTTTAAAAAGAATTATGAATATTAGATATTTAATTAATGGAATTATATGTAAAATAATATATTAATTAAAAAGTAATAGAAGTAATAATAAAATAATGAAAAAGTGAAATAGAGAGTGTGAATAGTAGTTCTCCAAATTTGGAGAACTACTATTCAACTCTAAAGAATAGAGGATGATTTGAAGGTGGGTTGGAGTGTCCATTCTCTATTTTACTCTCCAAATACAGAGAATGGAGAGTAAAATAGAGGTGGGTTGGAGATGTCTAGCTTTCCTTAATTGAGTCTTCGGACTATTTTGCCTTGTCGCTTCTTTCAATTATTATTATTACTCCTCTGATTTTCTTCTAAAATTAACTCCATTTTTCTAAATTAATTTTGATAATATAAATTGACTATTAACGACAATAGCATAGTTGTCACTAAATATATTTTAAATATTTTTGTAAAAACATATAACTATATTGGACCGCATGACAATTTAACTAATATTGATACATGTTTAACACTATTTGTTAAGATATATATTTATTACTGTTAAAAATTATTTTTGTTATAGAGTGATCTTTTGATTGCTACTCTCTCCGTCCAATAATAATTATCCATTATTTTATTCGGGATATTCAAAAATACTTATCTACTATATGAAATTAATGATAACTTTACACTTAGTCTTAATTTACCCTTATTTTTAGTTGAGAAAATTATGCGTATAATCAAACATATACTAATTAATTAGTTAACATAGCCATAGTTTGCATTAATTACAATTCGCGACGAATTTTTAACTATAATTACGTGGCTCGACTTTTTAGTTTTGTATAATTCGCACGTTTATATAATTCAAAATTTGTATATCTTTTTTTTTTAATTTAAAATTTGTATAATATAATTTGTATAACTGTCTACACTTCAGATGTTTGTAATTGTATAAATTTGTTATTTCGAGATTATACAAAAATAACTGAATTATACAAATGTACCCGCTGTTGATACCCAATTTTGGACCTCCACATTACAAATTAATCATCGAGCTTCTTCAATTTCAAACGATTTAAAATAATTAGTTTTATAAAAATTCCAAAAGAATAAAATAAATTTAGTTCGCAAGTTATTTTAAATAGTTTCGTCACTTTTTATAATTTTTAAATAATATATATGTTTTTACATAATTATGTATATAATTAGTATATTTTATAAATATTTGAAAATCCTCACAAAAGATTTTACACTTTAGTTAAATATCTTATTAATTAATTTCAGTTTAAGTTATAGTTATAATTTCAAGTTAATTAGTTTGTAATTAAAATGGTTACTTTACAATCGAATTAATTATTTTATTTTATTAAAATTAAGAAGCTCGTTAATTAATTTATAAAAAATTGTCTTTTTTTTTTAGCCAATTGCTTATCCTATCCTTAACCCATTAAAAAGATAAAATTTTGGGCCTTTTTTCATCTCTTTTCAGCAGCCCACATTCCATTCAAACAAGCCCAAAACTCATTCCCACCAATATAAATTCCCAACCCAACTCATTGCCAGCCCATTAACCCAAGCCCACCTCAACAAAATAACACAACATCAACAATACATACGCAGCAGTACGCCGACCCCACCCATTTTCTTCTTCCAGCGAAGAAGACGCAACAACATCCAGAAGCGTACAACATGCAAATCCGGAAAATCCCTCCAAATCACGGAGAACCGACATCGCGTCCATTCGTCCCCATCCCCTTTTTCAAGGATTTTCAAATCCTTCACAATTGCTTCGAAAAGAGCAATTCAAAATTCAAATTATAACCGTTTCCCCCTAATTTCCATCTATATATTCATCTCTTTGGGTCACAACTAAGGGGGAAGATAAGGTAAGTCTTAGGAGGAATTTTTGGAAGTTGTAATTTTAGATTGATGAATATAATATCAAAAAGAAAAGAAAAGTTGGGAGACTAGATTTTGAGGGCAAGAACTCACAAACGAAAAATAGCTTATAAAAGGTCACTTGGTTTCGGTTTTACTCGCTACTCGAGTCCGCAATAGTATGGTAGAAGAGTCGTGGAAAGTTGCCCCCTGCACGTTGTCTCAGTCGCTCCCCGGAAAAAGGAAATGTTTCCTACTTCATAGTATTCTCGTCTCTTCTTTTATTTTGATGTGGTATTTTCCGATGTCGGAAAATGTTTGTTCTGTGGCTGGTTCGTTGTCATGTGCCGAGTTAGTGATATGTTGATATGATGCATTGTTCTTAGTCGATTACTATGATTGAGTCTTTATATTGATTTAATTTTGTGTTATGTATTTAGCATCATTGCTTCTCTTCTCCTCTGCTCCTCTATTTGAAATCGCTTTGCTATTTTGCTTCTCGAATGCTTGCTTTGATGTTGTTGAATCCGTATATTCTTGTTTTTACTGTCTTTTAGCATCGCTGGTTTCCTTTATTTTGCTATTGTAATGTTGTTTCCTCTTTTCAAAAAAAAAAACAAAAAACAAGCCAGACCTCTCAAAGTGTTCGCCTCCTCAGCTTTCTATTTAGCTTAGATTGAGTAGCTTTCTCTATCTTTTTAGCCGTATTATTATATTGTTGTTGGACTAATGCCCTGAAAATTGATGATTAATGTTTGTCCCTTCCTTCACTCCTTTCGCTAAAGTTGTAAAAATGTTAAAATCATATTCCTTTATGTTAACAAATTATGCAAATTCTTGTCATATCTCACTAGCTTATTTACTGGTTTGTTCATACTCAAAGTGTTCAACTTCGTTTCGGTGTTACATGGGTCTGTTGCTGCCTTTTCTAGATGTACAAGAGTAAATGATTCTACATCTCTTCATGGTTTGTAGGTTTACTAAGCATTAGAAAGAAATTTGTTCAATGAGGGTCGCCTCATTTTACTTTAAATTAAGCATTTACTTGTTACTGGTTTTTTCGAAAGCATACAAATAATTTGGGTTCTTTTCTTGTTGTGCTACATTGTTGCGAATTTTGATGTTGTGAAGCTTTAAGATTGCTTGAATACTAGAAGTTGTATTGTTATTTTCCAGTTATGTCTTGGCAGTGTGTATCTAGTTTCACTTCCCTCATAAAAATCATAAAAACTGATACAGTATCCTCATACATTATCAAAAATAATTTGATCCCAACTTTATATGCATTAACTACCCTTAGGAATTATTTGAGTGTACTGAATCATATTCTTCTTTTAATCTTGTTAAAATATCAATGCTAAATCACAGAGGCAATTTGTTGTATTTATTCACTTGAGTGTCAATCTGGTAAAGTGATTTTCAATTCACCTGGAAGTGTTTTTACCGATTTGGGAAGTCAAATTATCAACATGCTTAGTTGATTAATTAGAGTGATACTTATTTGTTTCCCTCTTCTTCTTTTTTGTATGTAAATTTATCCGAGTCCACCTTGGACCCCTCCTCACATATCATTGAGTTGGACCAGTTTTGAGTCAGCCACATCTTGTTCGAGTCGCTGGAAAGTTAGATTACAAGTGTCCGAAAAGTCCAAAACAGGCTGTATGCTTTCTATATACGGCAGTATACACTAGTATAAACCACAAAAATACGATATACAGGTCAAAAACGCAAAAATACAGGTCTGAAGTGAAATACAGGTGTTTGGAAGCAAGAAGTACATGAAAGGGGCTGATATACATGCTACACTGATATACATCATATGTATACAAAAAGGGGAATTGGGTTAAACCCAAAAATAGCAACGAATTTGGCCCAAGAAAAGCTCAAATTCTATCTCCCCCTTACTCTTACTATTAAATTATTTGATTGTAATTATTTATTGTTTGTTTCTTTATTAACTCTAACTTTAGAATATTTAATTAACTTAGTTAATTCCCCAAAAGACGAACTATTTCTCTGTGTTGTTTTGTTTTTTTACAAACCTCATTTTATCAACTCTTGTATTTTCATTTATAATCTCTAGTTAAAACTTTTTATTTAGTTTAAAATAATTTTCATATTTTGATTAACCATAAAATGATTTAAATAAATTCTAACTAGTTTAGTTTTGTTGAAATTATAATTACTTGTTTTTAATTCAAATGGTTCAATCAAAGTTCCCTTTTCTAAAAATAAAAAATAAAAAATTGTTCTTTGTTTAACTATTTTTTCAAAATTAATCAAATATTGTAAATTATTATATTTTTATATTAAATCATTTTCCTAAAAATAGTCAAAATATATTTTAGTCAAGTCCCAGATCAACTGTGTGTTAGCGGACACTTCGAATGCTTAAACCCTTCTCGATGTGTAAATTGAACCCCGAACCCTCTTTGGTATTTTCAAATGATTTTTTCTGTTTAAATCTTTGAAATTATAAGTTTTCTTAATTTCTTTAAAAAATTAAGTGACGACTCTTTTCTAAGTATTTTTCTTAAATATTTTATACTTAGAATATTTCAAAAAGTGATTTTTCCAAGGTTAGGAAAATTACGGCATAACAGCCGCAAATTATACAAATCTGTGAATTATAGCTTAAATTGTAGCTACAAACCGTAAATATACAAATTATAGCTATGGAACATAATTAAGTTTATTAGAATGACTATTTGCGAAAGTTCCCTTTTAATTATAGTCATTTTTCTTGTTCAAAATATTATATTATTATAATCAAATCCTTCTATTTATATAGTTTCTTAAAATCAATAATTGACAAGTATTTTTTGACGTAGAGTAGTAAATCTGATCATGTTTCGAAATTGGTTTGCAGAAATTTGTTTTCAACAAGAGTTGATTGGGCAATTTAGCACAAGCTCTCAAAATCGGTTACAATATTGTCAAATACTTTACATGTACAGAAAAATGACACTAATTAAATCTAACTGCTCTGAGGATTCGATCAATTAGGTCCCCAACAGCTCAAATATATGACTTTTCTCAGAGATTCCTCAGGCTGCTTCACCTTTTTCAATTCTAATTTGTTGGCAGAAACCAAAGAAGAAGAAGAAGATTGAGATGAAAGCTTCTTGGCGTGTGAATATGAGCGTAGATTGTTCTTAGCGTGCTGATTTATGGCTCTGATTGTGTAATTCCACCTACAAACTCCTTGATCTTTTAATGCCTCTACTACTCCCAAACTCACTGCTGTAACCCATGCTCTGCTTGTTGAACTCATTTTCTAATCTTTGATTCTTCAAAACTCTTGGATATTTTATATTTGTGAGAATGTTTTATTTATTGCTGAAATACTTGAATAACTTGTTGGTTTTTGAATTATCTCTCTCTCTCTCTCTGTATGGCTATATATATATAGTGCCTTTGTTGGAAGGAAAAAAAACTAGAGTAGAGGCTTTTGGTTGTGTTTCGTGTGGTTTTTCTGGGATGGAAAGTACATTTCTCCCCTTGGGTTAATCTCTTAATGATCAGTATTGCGGAGGGTGTAATTGGTATTTTAATTAGTATATACATTATTTTTATGATCACAATTATGGGGTGGGTGGGTAAAAGAGCACACCGAATTTGTAGCTTTGTTGTTTGGAATAGCTGCTAGATTGGAGACACATAGAGTGACATGTGCTGATGTGTAATGCTAATAATAATAATATGCAGATGATAATTGGCACATGGTTTGGCTTGGATTAAAGAAAATCCAGTTGCGCCCAAACCACGGGAAAAGTTCTTGAAAGTGAAACCATCGAAATGCTTGGAGTTACGTTAACTGCAAAACAAATCTTACCTCTGGTAAGTACTGTCGTTGTTTCTAATACAGTAACTTATTATACTCCATATAAAGCAAATAATAAAAAGGAAGATAATGTTTGACTATGGTTAAATGATTGATTTTAGCAAATAATCTGAACCATCTATTAATTTGAGGGACACATGTAGTAAATAAAAGGGAAAAAGGATAACTATATTTTTGAACTATCGTAAATGATATGCAGATATCCTCCGTCATACTATTGAGACATTGATGCTCCTGTCGTCTTAAAACTATAGCATATATGCCCTTCACTCAAACGGAAGACTAAATAGGGACACGTGGCGCAATTAAGCTGTTATTGAAATTTGTTCACTCAATTTTACACACACTTGAGATCTTTTAAGATGTTCTTCTTCCTCCTTGTTGGTTTGAAATCAAGACCACCAAATACAAAATAATTTAGTTGAAGAATTATTTGCAAGCATGTCAAAATGATCATACAAATACTAATCGATCTGTCATATCATCATTTCATCAAAATATCAACACCACTTAAATTTTTGTTGTCTTAAATACACTATTTGCCTGTAATTGCTAGTTTGGTTAAAATGTACTCGATCTGGATCTTTCCGAATTCGACCGAGTGATTTAGCAGATCGCTCTCAAGTTACAATTAGTGAAGTAGTGAGCATGTTTGGTATTTCTGTATAGATTCTTCATTGAGGAGATGTCAACTCTCCAAAATCCATCTTCTTTTAATAGCAGAACATTGAAATTTGTTTGACCTTTTTGGAATAAGGTGCTTTTTAGGTGTATTTGTTTTTGTTGTAAAAGGTAATCTCTACATTAACCAAGCTAATAGCAGCACATCGAGAGTGTTTGTATTTATAACATTGAGTCAATTTTCATTGGAAATGGATCTGGAGCTGCATGGTAGTAGTTCTCTAAACTCTTTCTCTGTGTGAGAAAAGTGAGAAAACAAATTCAATTTTTCGATATCCTGCATATGGTATATTAGCTATCTAAAAGTTTCTGCATACCTATGATCTTATTTTTTTTGTTTTCTTTTTCTGTCAAATCATCGCATCTCAAAGGACAATCCACAGAGTATGTGGAAATTTTGTTGGAAGTGGTGGCCTTGTAGGTGCAGCATCTTCGTCTTTTTGGAGTTAACATGCTGCCGAGCAATTAATCGTGGATCTCCAGTTGATCAGTTGGCGAAAGCTGGATTAACACTGTCTTATATTGCAGCAACAATATTTAACATACCCACAAACCATAGAGGCTTTAGAGGTCATGACATAAGATGGAAGAGGTGTTTGAAGAACTTTTAGAAACTTGTCATGTAGTAACACACAAGAGACGACATTGATGCAAAAATTGAGTTTGATTGAGTAGAAAACAAAATAACTTTTTGTAAAGTTCACAAATGTATCTCTTTTTTCCAATAACAATTTTGGTGGATTAGGCGGACTTAATTGTCATTTGACAAAGGTGTTCCAGTCACAATTGTCTGATTTAGTTATCTTCATTATCCAAATTATCATTTAATGTCTTTAAATGCTTTATGACTTAATAAAAAAAAATGGTTAATGACTTGGTCATTTTGGAGCTCATTGAGCATGCGAGAAACTTGACTAATGGAATAATATGGGTAATATGGACACCCATATTATTCATTGGATAACTCGTTGTTTACCCATTTAAAATATGAGTCGTACTCCTAGTCGAGGTAATGATTTGGCATTACTATGGCTTGATACTCTTGATTTCAAGATCTTTGCCATTTGACTTTGTATTTTCCTACAAACTTTTTCCAATTCTAGCATTCTCCATTGCATACCTTGTAAATGTTCTTTGAGCTTCTCATTCTCAATTGAAAGATCCAACTTTCCTGCGTATAACACGATCTGCTGATCTTTGTTTCCTGAATTTTCTGTTTCCACGAAATTAAAAGGAGAATCGAGCTGACTTGTTTGTTTTCTTTGAAGCAAGCTTTAGAGCTTCACTTTCTATGTGATGAGAGCTTGTCCAGGAGATTTTGAAGGGAAATTTTTATTACGAGCAAGGTGGCTACAAGCCTCAAATGACAGCTTCTCGTAGCTCAGCCCACTACATACTTTCATCTTTTTAACTTCAGATAACCTTCGACCGATCTGCAATTTGTCATCAATGATCAATGTTTAACCAATCAGCTAAATTTTGGAACAATGCCTAAATATTTTACCATATTCTTGAACATGAACTTGTAGTGAACTTCTGTGTATGTATTAAGCATCAAAATGCAAAGAAACAAGTAATAAATCGAAGGCCTCTTAGGGAGAATCGAAAAGGCATAGTATATTGAATCATACGAGTCCCTAGCAAACTCGGGAGCGATCTGACCAGGGCAAGGCACTTGGAAGGTTTTAGACATGGATGTGGAGCTACTTCGGTTTTGTTCAAATCTATCAAGCTTGTAATTTTCCTCCTTCCAATTAAGTCTTTGAAGCAAATGCAACTCTAGCAAAAAACAAATGAATTTAAATAATTAAAAAGACATACAATAAAACCACTAGCTGCCTGCAATACACAGTTATATAGCTAAAAAGAGCCACTTGTTTATAACTCTTTAGGTACACTATAAATTCAGCCTTAACCCCAAACTCCCAAACATCATTTTCAAAATCATCAAAATACCAGAGAACCAATTCATCATAAGAAATACTTTTAAGAGAAAAAATGAGTTCAAGCAGGAGAGCGTGGATTGCAGCAGCCAGTGTTGGAGCAGTGGAGGCTTTAAAAGATCAAGTTGGATTGTGTAGATGGGATTACCCATTGAGGTGTTTGGCACAACACACAAAGAATAACATGAGATCTTACTCTCAAGCTAAGAAACTTTCTTCTTCACTTATTGCAAAGAGTGAAAAGACAGAGCAATCTGGAGAGTCTTTGAGGAAAGTTATGTACTTGAGCTGTTGGGGTCCAAATTAACTAATCTTTGTTATAGAGAAACTTCTATGTCATTTTTGCAGACATGAAGATTTCCTAGAGAATAGAAAGAACAAAGAGATTAAAAAAATTTAACCAATATAAGAAACTTAAATGATTAATTCATATTCATTGATTAATTTAATTAATCAAATAAATTAATTTATATTTATTTATTGAAAACTTAAGTTCTAGATTACTAAATAAGAATACTAGTTTGTTATGAGGGGTGAAAGAGTTTTTGGCCAAAAATATCTTTAAACTATACATCAAACCTAAACTACATCTTAAAGTATTATTCTTAGCAGAAAACATCATTCAATAATTTAAAAGTGAACAATTTTCATCCTTTTGTTAGATATCGTCAAAAAACTAAGAGATCCTACAAAAACACAAGTAGCTCACGTGATTATCAACAAAAGTTTTCCTGCATAATTTCACTACTTCCTATAAGAAGTTCCTGAAAAAAATATTAAAAATCAAAGACAATATTGTTTACGGAAATAAAAAATATTTGAAAGGTGTGAGGATACATGATTTGCTCTTTTTCTCATTTAGTACCATAGAGAAGTTAAGTCTTAATTATCTTTACCTTTTTCATAGCCAAATTATATTTAGATCAATAAATTTTTGGGCCAATCTGATATTGAAGTGATCAAAATATTGATTATTTCTCGCATTTGAGTTTCATTCTATATTTTTAGAAGCGGAAGTCTCCAACAAACACCGCTTCTAGCATGTTCAATTGAGAAGAAACATATTTCAACTAATAATATTTTTAATATCTAATTACATGAAAAATAATTGAAAAAAAACTGTCAAATTAAAAGATTTGCCATAATGCTAAACTCAATTATCGAAAAAAGTTCACAATAGAATTTTTAACGTATCTAAGAATAATAATTACGAGGGGATGATCACTTGATTTTTGTGGTATATGTTAGTTTTCTGATAAATTCAAGTAGAAGAGTGAAAATTGTTCACTTTTAAATACTTGAAGGATGTTTTCAGCCAAGAATAATACTTTAAGAATGTAGTTTAAATTTGAGATATAGTTTAAGAATGATTTTGACCAAAAATCCAAGGCATGAAACTTAAAAAACCACTGAAGCCTGAATAAGAATACAATGATAAATTTACTTGATTTTTTATGAAGGCATGAATAATAAAATGGTGATATATAAATAGAAACGGATTGAGTACGGCATTACTGGATTCTAAGCTTTCTTCAAAAATAAGAACTTTTAGCAACGGTAAAATATAGTTAACCCAAAATATTAACGGAGGTAAAACTAATTCCATTTTATATAATTTAGAGGTAAATTTGAACCATTTTACATTGGTAAATAGATGGAAAGTTTCAAAACTACAAATTTCACATGATTCATTAGAGAACTGCGTCAATATCAATATGGACTAAAAAAAAATATGTTTTCCCATTAATATTGACAAGGCAATTAAGCCTCAAGCTATAAAACTACTGCTTCAACATTCTCCTAAATTATCAAGGAATATATATATGTACATAAGAACATAAAAAAATTTAACAGTTGGAATTCAATATGGACCCCAACAGGTCAAGTAGAAAACTTTCCTGAGAGACTCTTCAGACTGCTTAGCTTTCTCCTTCATTTCACTTTTTGTTGAAACCAAAGAAGAGAATTTTTTGGCGTGTGAATATGAGCGAAGATTGTTCTTTGCGTGCTGATTTATGGCTCTGATTGTGTAATTCCACCTACAAACTCCTTGATCTTTTAGTGCCTCTACTACTCCTAAACTCGCTGCTGTAACCCATGCTCTGCTTGTTGAACTCATCTTCAAATTTTGGCTTACTATTTTTGTGAGTGCTTTTACAAAGACTTGTTCTTTTTGTGTTTGTTGGATTCAATTACTTGGGATGATGAATGGATGATTTTATATCTATATAGGTAAGTATTGCTCAATAAAACTAGTGGCTTTTGGCTGTGCTATTTCCATTTTCCTGTGGTTTTGGAACATGGTTTTACAATTTTGGAGTTAAGTGTGTGTTTATGAACGTACGTTTCTACCCCTTTGGGGTGAAGTTGGCACTTCACTTATTACATTACTACGTGTACTATATTTGGAGAGCACACTGTTTTTAGGAGTGACACATGTTCTGGCATGCATGAGGCTAAAATATATAAATAAATAAAATTTAAATAAGGATGCACACCGATTGGCGAGATTAAAGAAATGTGTCGATTAAAAAGAAAAGCAGTACATGACATTTAAAAAGGGAAAAAAAGATAACAATAAAATATAATACGATGATTAAAACACAATAAATATTAAAAATAATAATATGTACTCATCAAAGTAATTATATTAGGGTTGTGTATCGGTTGGTTCGGTTCGGTTTTGAAGTTTATCGATTTGACTTATTGGTTATCGGTTTGTGGAGATGCTAAATCATTAAGATATTGACTTATCGATTATTGATTTATCGATTTTTCATCGTTATCAGTTCGCTTATCGATTTAACGGTTAAGATTTGACACACAAAAAACATTTAAAATCACTTAGAAATCAGGTGACAAACCAATTAAACCATATATGCACATGAGTTCACAAGTTACATCTTGCTTAAAAGTAAACACTTTTACATTATAGAATAACCAAGTGTTTGAGGCAATAAAAAATAAAAGTAGGAAATCAAACTCTATATACAAAATGGTATAAATATAATTATTTAATTTACTATCGATTATCGGTTAACTCATTAAAAAAACCTCAAATTGTTAAGAACCGATTGTTAGGACCGAAATAAGCAGGTGTAACGCGGAAGCTAGCAAAGCAAACCTCGAAAGACCATGAGTAAGAAGACAAACAAGAAATATACAAAGACACAAAGATTTAACGTGGTTCGGTCAATCGACCTACGTCCACAAAGGAGATGAGCAATCCACTATAAATATGAGAG
>JAJOOH010029207.1:0-14636 GCA_029582605.1 Solanum gracilifrons | reverse complement strand
CCCCCCCCCCCCCCCCCCCCCCCCCCCCCCCCCCCCCCACGCGATCATTATAGAAAAAGAGAACAACAAAAAGTTTGTCTGTTCAGAAAGAGAGAAACAAAAAGTTTTGTTTGTTAATAAAGGGAGTAACAAATAAATAAATAAAAAAAACTTTTGTTTGTTAAGAAAGGGAGCAATAGAAAGTTGTGTTTGTTCAGGCTTTGTTGTATCCTGATAGAGAATTGTTTGTCGTCCCTTAAAGTTTATACAAGCAATAACTCTTGAAAGATAGTGATCAAACAATTTTCAATACAGTCAATTTCATATGAGAAATGGAAATGAGGGAACTATTCCCAAACGGGTCACAATAGGACCTAAGACTTGGATTGTATGTTCATTGGTTATGCTACAAATAGTAAAGCATGTTGATTTATGGTTCATAAGTCTGAACCGTAGGATAGTCAAGTGAATGGTCTAAACGACCTTGGAAAGAACCAAAGGAGAATGTACTTAATAAAGAGATTCAGAGGCATAGTAAATGTCAATGGACACATTACTTCCTACGAATTGGATTTTATAACATTTCTTCTTGAAAATGAGTCTCATATATTCTAAAAGCTATGTCCTTTGTGGACTCAATCTATTTGAGAAAATGCTGTCAATAGTAAGATAGATTCAATCTTGAGCAACCATACTTGAGAGTTGGTTGATCTTCCTCCAGGAAATAAACTTTTGGGTTCAAAGTGGATCTACAAAAGGAAATTTTTTTTGATGAAACTATTGACAAATACAAAGACAGACTTGTTGTCATAGGGACAGTGAGAAAGCCTTATTTTACAGATAATAGCACTAACTAGGATTACATCAATTCAAATTTTAATTGTGCTAGTTGCGAAATATGGCCTTCAAATTCGTCAAAATGGATGTGAAACATTTTTTTAATGAAAAATTGGAGGAAGAAATTTACATGGAACAACCCAAGGGCTTTGTGGTTCTGGTAAAGAAAAGAAAGTCTGTAAACTTGTTAAGTCACTCTGTGGACTAAAATCAAGCGCCCAAATAATGACATGCGAAGTTTGACCAAACTATGTTGGCAAATGAATTCAAGATTAATGAATGTGATAAATGTTTTTACATTAAAGACACTCCAAATCACAAGGTCATTGTTTGTTTTTATGTTGATGACATGTTGATCATCAAAAGAGATATTTCTGACATAAATGCTACGAAGCATATGCTAGAAAGTAACTTCGATATGAAAGACATTGAAGTTACTGATGTGATTGAAAATGTACTTGACAAGTTCAAGCATTTTAATTTCAATATTGTCAAGACTCCAATAAATGTGAGATTTGTCCTTCATAAGAATGAAGGTAAAAGTGACTCACAATTGGATTGTGCTAGAGTATTCAGAAGTATGATATATATCATGAAGTGTACGCGATCAGATATAACATATGCTATTAATAAACTAAGTCGGTTCACGAGTAATCTCAATCAAACTCACTGGATGACAATGAAAAGAGTTTTCGAGTATTTAAAACATACTTAAAAAACTATTGCTTTGCATTATAACTAATATTCAATAGTATTGGAAGAATATAGTGATGCAAATTGAATCACCAGGTCAAATACAGTAAAATCCATGAGTGGATATGTATTTACTCTTGGTGGAGGAGCAGTCTCTTGGAAATCTTCCAAACAGATATGTATCACTCGCTCTACTATAAAATCTGAGTTTGTCACTCTAGATAAGGCCGGTAAAGAAGTTGAATAACTCCAAAATTCTTGAAAGATTTTTGGCCCAAACATTTTAGCTCCAGTATTCATACACTGTGAGAGTTAATTTGCAATAGGTAGGGCATGAAGCATGATGTATAATGGAAAGTCTCGTCATATATGACGTAGACATAATATCGTTAGAGAACTACTTTCTAGTGGAATTATCATAATTGACTATGTAAAGTCAAATGATAATGTGTCAGATCCACTTATAAAACGCCTAACTAGAGAGAGAGTTGATAGATTATCAAAGGGAATGAGATTATGGCCGAGAACAAGTCATTGTGGCGGTAACTCTACCTAGAAGATTGGAGATCCCAAGATCTAGGTTCAAAGAGATCAAACAAAGTCATTGATGACGGTTCAACATTGTCAAAATATTTTTTATGGTCCATTCTCATGATAAGACAATGTTCAGTAACAAGAATAAAAGCATTAAGACTTTTTAATGATTTCTATGTTTGATACAGGGTATATCAAATGGTGTATCTACGGGATAACACATTTAGAAATCAGTTATGTAAGTATGAAGTGTAAGCCGCTTCAAGGAGAATTCGATAAAGCCAGTTCTCTACGCACGTATACACCAAAGCTCGACGGTTCAAAGATATCAAATCTACCGATTGACCGAGTATATCCGATATATGTTCACTATGAAAAGTTCAAAGAGAAACTCACTTATCCAGAGGCAATCAATCCTTAATTACGAATCACACAATTTTTCATGCATATGTTTTAACAATAGCCATTTCCTATTAATGTGGGGGATTGTTGGGTTTTAAAGGTGTGAACAGGAAATGAAGGGTTGTGACTCTCCTGTAGAATTGTGACTATGCCGAAGGGTTGTGACCTTTATGAAAGGTTGTGTCCTTTCTAAAAGGTTGTGACCATTTGAAAGGTTATTCCTTTTCGAGAGTGTTGTGACCTTTCTGAAAGTTGTCTTCTTTCTGAAAGGATGTCTTCTTTCCAAAGGGTTGTGACATTTACCCTTTGTTGGCTATAAATAAAGAGGTTTTCTCTCATTTTCCAGCATCAAATTATTCCCTTCTTTTGCATACATTTCTTACAAAACAAAATCGATCGATCATGTCTGTGTGTATGATTCGTTGCTGTCATTTTGAGTTCATTGAAATTATCGAAGTTTGAGGTACCGATACTTCCTTAATGACAAATCCGTTTTATCTTGGGAGGAATCAATATGCAACCTCGGGTACTTGAGGGGATTAAATTTCTTAAGGATACACAGTGGGTTTTGTGGACTCGAATAGTTCTTTGTGTTTTTCTTTTCATCTTTTATTATTTCTGGTTTGCTAATCTGAATACAAGAGATAACAATAACATCATACTTATATTCTTGAGCTCCAATCCTAATCATAATCGAAATCATATCTAGTGGCAGAGTCAGAAATTTCACGAAGGGTGTCCAGGTGCTGAAGTGAGCCTACTCTTCTTAAAAAGTGAAAAAAAAGGAGCTACTACTAGTAAGATTTGAACACACGAATACTTTAAGTTTGCATGCATTTGCTCTTTTAAGGCACCTGAAACCACTGAGTTACATCATATTGTTACTCTTTTAAAGCGCTTGAAATCGCTGGGATACATCATATTGTTGTGTCAAGGGTGTCCATAATATGTTATTTAACCACTTTGTTTATCATTTTACTTGTATATACGATATAATTTTCCGACGAAGGGTGTTCAGTTGGACACCCTGACATGAATTTACCTACGCCCCTGGTCATATCCACAAAAACATATAACCATGATATCAAGTCTTTTTTACCATCACTCGATATTTAATATTCACTTTGAGGCTCTAACTTAATTCAGATTCGCGTTCATAAGACTCATTGAGCGGAAAAACACTTTCTTCAGGGTTCTTTTCTATTCCCAAAATCCAAATTTCACTTGTGATTAGGGTTAATTAAAAGATCTTGTTTATCCATCACAACATGAGTCCATATATACATTAGGTATATAGAATATTCAATGTTCTCGATTCCCTTAATAAAAAAGAAAGTAAACAGTAGTTTTAAAGAAAATGAGTACTAAAATAAATATTAGTCTGTATCAATTAGTTGATCAGTAGAATTAATATAGTGTTCTTGATTGAAACATTTTAAAATTATGTATCCTTTCGAAGCCCCATACGGTCACCAAACATTAACAGAAAACCCTCAAAGTCAACACATATTTTGTTATTTTTTTGAAGATCGAACATTTTAAAATTATATATCCAACACATCTCCCTTTCGTTCAATGTCTAGATAGTTGGCTATTCCCCTAAGATCAATATAAAAAAAGGGATAAATTTATTTTTAAAATGTACTTGAATCGACTCAACCTCTTGCAAATTCTAAATTTTTTAATATGTTTGACCCACATATTTGATCAATGAGTCCATTGGGGTCAACATTTTATAAGTCCAGACTGGATCTAAGATAAAATGTTGCATACTCCCTTTGACCTTAAAAAAGAAAAAAAAAGAATACTCTCTCAGTCCACTTTTACTTTGTCCATTAACTAATTAGATGTTTATTTTTACTTGTTTAGTTGAAAAAAAATCAAAAAATAATTGATCATTTTACATCTATTTTACCTTATTATTGACTAAGTACTAAATATTTTCAATCATTTCTCCTTGAGTATGATGATTTATAATAATAACAATTGATATAGTAAAATTACCATTTTAATTATTATTATTATTATTATTATTATTATTATTATTATTATTATTATTATTATTTCTTAAAGGTATGTCAAGTCAAATATAGACGAAGTAATAATAGATCTAAAGAGTTCCTCGTAAGGCCGTCTGCCCAATTATGGCACTGAGTTTTATTTTAATTATAATAATTATCCACTAGCTTCCTTAATATTCAAATTGTCTTTTTGCTTCACTAAAGAACAGGAAAAGGAAATATTAACCAAAAAAATGAACTTGGAAATTGAATTTTCATGTGAAAAGGGGTATTTTAATTTGAAGCAATATGACAACTTGCTTAATTTGTGTCCTTTCTCTTATATCAAAAACTAAAATCACTTGCATTGTTCCTATTCAAATACGGAGATTAAGCCATTACTAATTTGAACACTTGTTGATTAATGGTAAGACTATCAAATTAAGAGTGTGTACATAAATACTCTTCTACTACTCTTAATTAAAGCTAAGTGTGTTTTTGAGCAATTTATTGTATTTTTTTTACATAGCCATTTTTATCCCAGCTAGAGTACTTTGTATCGATCGGGAATTTCAAAATTTTCCATTGCTACGACATGCTATTTTTATCATTCATTCCCTTTCAGGACCACTCATGGAGATCGAAGGAAATCGAGTTATCTTTATGTATGGCTAATTCGAGATAAGTCTTCTACATGTTTTTCTTTTCTAAGTACTTAGGTGTGACAGTTTTCAAAAATTGATCAGTTTGCAATAAAAAATTATACGAGTTTTTAAATTTTTTTAACTAAAATGTCACTTAAATTTGCTTTGTGATTTCTTATGTCTAATTGTATATATTTGTATATTGGAATTTCCTATATCTCTAGTATTTATCTATATCTTGATATTTCGAAGTTTAGTCAAACGTTTATCAAAAACAACCTCCCAATCTAATAAAGGCAAGGAAAAGCTTTGTCTATATATTTATCCTTCTCAGTTCCTATTTATAAAATTACACTAAATATATTGTTATCATTTTATACCTTGATATTTCGAACACAAGGGTGCCACACAACTATGACATCTCCATATCTGTTTTATTCTATCTCTTTTAGGTCCTACTTATAAAATTACATTGTATTTATTGTTCTTATATATTATATATATCTTGATATTTTGAACACAACGTGCCACAATTATAACATCATCTATCTTCTCCTTCTTTTTTTGGTTAATTTTTTTTTCATTTTTTGGTAGAAGGGGGGCTTACCAAGATTAGATTTTATACATATATAATTGTGCTTGTGGGGCAAATGCTTTTAATTAACGTCATATCTTTTGCAAAAGCAGCCCAACAAAAACTTAAGCTAATGCCGGGGGGTGGGGGGGTTGAATCTATAGCGTTGTCCAATTAATTAATTATCTTTATTTTGGAATCCAATTTACTATATAATATAATGTAATATTGATATGTATATTTTTATGTTTCTTATTCATCCTGTATTTCATCAAAGAATGATTAGGAGACGTATAATTGTAATTAGCAAAGGGTCGCAAAAACCTTGAAAAGCCAAGGGTCATAAAAATGATTAGGAGAATAATTATTATTTATTAGTAGTATATATCATGATAAGGATGATCATAATTTAGTCCTGCTCTTGAGGTTGCTGAGATAATAATAATAATTAAAAAAAATTTACAATTTCCCCCCTCTAAATTAGGCATCTAATACATTGATCTAGCCAGTTTGTCTCCTTATCTCTTCACTAATATTAAATTCTCATATTTAATTACTTGAAAATGCTAAAACTTGTGGGCGGTTCTATACGTATCATCAAATCCATTTAAAATTTCGTCTTTTTTTTTTCCTTATAGTTGCAATTTCCTAATGTTGATTTAGAATCTATTTTTAGCTATATTCTTATGTTTCGTAATTCTAGTCTAGCATATATTAAATATTCAACATTTGGTTGACTTAATTTTTTCACAACTGGCATGAGTTGTTACAAGTATATCTATTCAGCGACGGAGCCAGCATCATAATTATATAATTGTTCGGATAAGGTCAAACTCAATTTTTTATCAAACACAATATATATATATATATATATATATATATAGTTTATTCAGAAATTAATATCCAAAACTCATAATTAAATTTTTTGAATTCGCCTCAGTATTTATTGCCTTAAAGAAAGAGAGACTTGTGAGGATTTAGAAAACATTTGAATATTTTGTAGGGGGGGATTAATATTGATGATCCAGAGAGAGCTAGGCCTTGCCTTAGAAAACAATTCAGGCCCCTTTAATAATTATTTAATGTTATCCCTTAAGTAAGCATGATTATTAATTGTTGTATTTTATGAATATATTTATTTGTTGCAAATTAATTAAAGCTACTATTATAATTATTAATATTTTTTTTCTTTGTACAGTTACTCCAACTGTCTATTTTTCAACTACGTCTACTCAAACAAAGCGTGTTTATGCATGTAAATTTATACATAGGACAACTCAACAATGCATGAATGTGGTAACAGGTATTAATTATAATCTCTCTTTTTTTATGCTAATTATAATTATTTTAATCAAAATAAAATTTTAATCCTAAATTACAGTCCAATAATTAAGTGATTAGAGTGTAATGTAATGTCATTAACTTACATTAATAAATCTTTTTTTTTCTTGATTCTTGGAACATTAAAGGGATCTCACCTTTTGGTATAGGCTTAAGGCAAAATTATATACTATCTTTTCATAAACATTTTATATTTATAAGTTAAATCTGGTGGATTCTGATTCTCCTGCATGGAATTAAACAAATTTAGATACGTACACTATTGTTTAATCATTTGTTTAATATATACTCTGATAAAAAAAGATAAAATACTCATCACGTTTTCCATTTTAATTTAGAGGTAGTACATAGTTCTGCAGGTTTGTTTTCCCTAATAATATCATTTGATAAAAAAAGTAATTAGGTGTTAATTAAATTAAGAAATGAATAAGTTGCATGATTCATCTATCTATCTGACCTTATAATTTGATTAATTAATTATTAACCACTTGCTAATGGCAGAGTGTTCTGAGTTTATGTGGGGTCAGTCTTTAATCTATTATATATTGGGGAAAAATGAAGGTCAAATGATAGTACATGTACGTAGATAAGTAATTTAAAATATTTTTTTCTTTTTAAATGTGGAAAATAACTTTGAAAAGTAAAAAAATAAATAAAGTCATGAATAACACTGCTATGCTTACACTCATATTTTCATAATATGTGTTCAAATTATAAATAAATATTTTTATTTATATACACTAGATATATTATTAATATAATATTGAACACAAGAAAATAAGTTAAATTAATTTATTTTCTTGAAAATCATATCGAAAAAATATTTTTCTACATACCCTTAAGTTTATTACCTTATTTCAAAATCTTTTTGCCTCTCTTTAGAGAAAAAAGAAGAAGAAGCAAATTAGTTGGTTTAAGCAGAATAAATAACCCAAAAAAAGCATATTAGATAGGGATTTTACTAAAGGGTAAAAATCATTTATTCTGTAGAAGCTACATATATATTACTACATGTTATTATATAATAAAGTACATCTAACAATGTAAAATAAATAAATCTTTATCAATATATATAATTAAGTTACAAAATCTTATGCTCTGTAGAAACTATGCATGTTGAGGAAGACACGCCCCCCCACCCCCCACCCCCAACCAAGCAGAAATATAAAAGTTGACATGAACAAGTTATAAATCTTTATCAAAGTATGGGGAAAAAAGGATATTGAAGATCTTAAAGAGATTGACTAGCAGCAGCAATATTGGCACATATATACATATATTATATAATAATTATAATATATGCTTAGTTTATTAGTTGATGTTGCAGCTTGCATACATAATTATAGGAGCATTTGCATTTGCATTTGCCTAAAATTATAATGTGTCTCCCATGTGTCCCGTGCTCCCCTGCTTCTCTTTATGTACCTGCCCTATTAAAAAATAACTAGATTTAGCGACGGACAAATTTTATCGCTAAATGGTAAAATCCTACTTAGCAACAAAAGTATTGTCGTTAGTTTCGATTAAATAGCGATGAATCAGGGACGAAGTTCGTAGTTAATTTTAGTATTATTTTTTTTAGTAGTGCTGGAAAAAAAAAAAACACATCCATCCAGTCGTATCAAAGTTTATATGCTTTGAGCATCATGTTCCCCTTTTAACGGTATTTGCGACTTCTGTTTTACGCACCTCAATCTAGTCTGTCTATCCATCTGAGTCATACTATTTCAAGTTATATAAATTAGACGCGGAGCTATGATTTCAATTTTATAAATGACTTTGAAATTTAGAATAATGATTTCAAATACTAAAAATTGAGTTTTAAATTAAATATTTAATAATTTTGGAACACAAATAAACTGTTGTGCGCAAAAGCTAATGGATTGGGCAAAATCCAAATGCTAATTTGTAGTTTTCTATTTTGGCATAGCGTTATACGCGGTAAGCGTGATGAAATACGACAATGATAAAATGCTGCGGGACTTAACTTTTCTGAAATCCATAGAGCACTCATATTTTATACCATTGCAAATAATTGTTCATATTGTTACCAACTCAAGTTTTGGCAAATCTAATATAAGCAAATTTTAAAAATTGAGAATTCATCAATTCTAAAATGTTAACTGATGTTTGTTGAAAATAGTGATCATAGAATTATTATTATTATTATTATTATTATTATTATTTACCTACACCTGATAATTGCAAACAACTGTACGGATGCAACAGCAAGGGTGTTAATATTTGTCTAAATTAAACAATTATAATTTTCACCATATAACTAGTTAATGTAACATTTTTGTACAACTCTCTTAGTTCTCTTTGTATGAAGTTGTTTGTGCCACCTAGGATTTTTTTTAAAAAAATAATAATAATTGAATAAAGTTTATCCTAGCTAGTTCCATGCATGCAGGACAACATGAAACACACATAACTAATTTTGGAGGTATCTTCTTAATTGTTTTTACCTTATTTAATTTGTTATCTATGCAAATAATTAAAAAGAGGGAACATGTGATAGTAGAATCAGCAAATGAACAAAATTTGATGGAGTAGTAATTTTCTTAGCTAGAGTACAAAGTGCACCTTTTCTTCTTGCTGGTTTTTCCAGCTACAATCTCTTGCTATGCATATCCTGTGATATTCCCATTTTGGAGAACTACCAAAAGAGTTTGCTTCATTTTCAGCCTATGAATGCACCCCTGCCCCCTCCCCCTCTATACAGAAAAATTAAAGATTAAAATTGTTAACATAAAAAATTCTCATTGAGTTGCTTATTACTACTAGTATTTTCTTGAATTTGTTCTTTCGTTTCATCGAGAATGGTAGTTCCTGTTAGTTGTTTGGCTCTGATTGCTTCGAATTCCCAATCTGTATGAAGCAGAACAAGCAACATAGTGAGCATACAAGAGGCTTGTGCGGCCAATAGTCCGATCCATAATCCTTGAAAATCAAATCCCATATAAAAACTTAGCCCCACTGCTACTGGCATACCAACGATATAAAAGCATCCTAAATTTATATTTGCCCCAACTTTAGGCCTCGCTGTTCCTCTCAAAACCCCACAGCCAGTTGTTTGTGGGCAGTTTCCCAATTCACAAAGCCCAATTATTGGTAAAACAACTGATGTTAACGCCAATATCTCTTTGTCATTAGTAAACATCTTGGCCCAAACGTTCCTCACCGTCACCGCGAAAAATAGAGCTGTAAAACCCAAAATGAAGCTGCCAGCAAGGCCTACAATGGCAGCTACCTTCGCTTTACCTGGTCTCCTTGCTCCTAGCTCATTCCCAACTCTAGTTGATACACTGAAACTAAGAGATGATGGAAAAATGTAAATTAATGAAGTCGTCTGAATCAAAATGCCCATCGAAGCAACCGTTGCTTTCGGGTTAATCAACAACCCACATAGCAAAATCATGATCTCATACCACCACCATTCCAAACAGACTGAAATGCAGCTTGGGATCGCTAAATTCAAAAGCGATTTCCATCCTTTGAGACACTCCATTGACAATCTCTCCCATGTCTTTTTGTAAACACCAGAAACAACAATATATACAATTAACGAACCTACTAGATTAAAATTTGTCCAAACCCCACTCATAGCAACTCCTCTAACCCCCAAATTAAGCTTAATAACAAGAAGAAAATTTATGGGTATATGCAGAAGAATCGCCAAAATCGCACAACAAGTCAGAGGCAGAGTAATCGATTGAGTTCTAAGGTAAATACGCAACGGATGAAGTAAAGATTGCGCGAATAAATCAGGAAGTGAATAGAACAAATAAGATTGTGCTTCTGTAGCAATATCTTCATCTTGTCCACAATAAAGCAGAATAGTCTTCATATTAACCCAAAACAGAGCAATTGGGAATGAAATTAATAAAAGCAAAAGAACAGTTCTCTGTAAAGTAAGCCCAAGAAGATTATACTTCTGGGCTCCAAAAGCTTGTCCACAAATGGGTTCCATCCCCATGGCTAAACCAGATAGAATTGAATATCCAGTAATGTTAGCAAACCCAATTGCAAGAGATCCGCCAGCAAGTGCCAAACCGCCGAGACGGCCAAGGAAAAGCATAGAGATCATAGAGCGAGAGTAAAGCAAAAGGCCTGTAAGAATCATAGGAAAAGCGATATTAGCAATGGATTTAGCTTCATTGAAGACAAGAGAAGTTATTTTCTTGTTGGTTATGTGGGGGTAAGTGTCGTTTGTTGGGCTTTTAGGTATCAAAGGGGTAGACATGTCGGATCCTTCAGCAACTTTAATGGAGACGAAATTATTTTCTGCATATGCATCGCATTTGCAGGTGAATGGTGGACTTGTCGGCTTACACATTTTTCTCTCAGGAGAGAAAAAGAAACAAAGAGATAATAGAGTTTATAATGAGGGAACGAACGAGGAAGAAGTTTTTGTGCACATTTAAAGGCCAACAAGTGATGGGGGTTTATATAAGGACTTATTGGGGCTGGTTTTTGTCTCAACATACTTTGTTTCTTTCTAAACTTTTACCGGCCTACAACATTATATACAGTGGAATTCCAATTTTGTTTCAACTAAGATTTTAGTGGGCGAACATTTTAATTTCTTTTTTTTATTTAGGTGGTTTAGCATATTTGTCCCTTTTTTAAGACAAATGTTCAATTTCTATATATATATAAAATAAAAAAATTTGAATAAATTATAACTTATTTTATGACGACTAGTTCAGTTATAGTATAGTAACACACGAGTGTGTTGTAGAATTAACTAACAAGGGAGCCAAAAACTGCAAAGAGATGATGGACAAGTCATAAGCAGAGACAATTGATGAAACAACTTTTTGGACAGATAGATAAGGACCCAAAACCGGCCATTTATAAAAAGGCCCGTTAAAGGGCCCAAAAAAATGTACGGTATGTAGAGGCGAATTTATAGGGTAAATTATGCTATACGTGAATCAATGACTAGATATTTTATATACATATTTGTCATTTATATTCTAGAAATTCTAAATCCGATTGTGTGAGTAGGACAAAGGAGCAATTGGTAAGCGAATCAAGTTTTTGCCAGCCATAATAATATTTTTTGGTGCGGCACGGCTAGCCGAAAGTCCAAGACTACTGATTCTCCACTCTGTTTATCACTTGTTCTTTTTTCTCTTTCAATTTTTGTCCAACACTCTTAATCATCGGTTTAATTACTTGTTTTCATTTTCTGTCAGCTAATTGATCAGCATTTTTGTGATGTTACTTCATCGTTCCACACTCTTTTAACAACTTAACCAAATGGAACATACCAAGAGTTTGTTTAGATTGATTTTATTTTAAGTGTTTTTAAGTTGAAATAATTATTAAGCACTTTTACGGTGTTGGAATAAAAGAAAAAAGTATTGTTAAGTACTTCGTTATAAGCAAAAATAATAAAAATAAGTCAAAAGTTATAAATTAAGACTTCTAACTTGTGATTTTTGCCGTATAACTTTACTTAGAAACTTGAGAAATGGAAAAACAGAATGAAAGGGATACCAAGCTTTTTAAATTTCATTTGTACAAACTAAAAGAAAAAAGACACTATGTCATAATTTTGTGTGTTACTATATTTTGTTTGGGATCCCCGGGAAATTCATAGTCGCTATTTTTTTAATGTGCATAGAGTAAATTAGTTTGTGTATATATGATAACTATTGAAGATAGCATAGAAGAAGTTAGTTAAGTGATTAATTAAATATGATAAGAGTATAATTAGTTAGTTTGTTAATACTATTAGAAAGGTAGTTAGAAGAGACTAGAAGGTAGTTACTGCCAGGTGTATAAATAGAGGTCTAATCCTCATTGTATTCTCTCTCTCGATAATCAATACAAAAAATTTCCCCAATCTCTCTAAATTTCAACAATAACTTACAAATCATATTACACTAGACAAATTCGATGCAACAAACTTGACTAAAAAGACTATGATAAGGAAAATTGTTCATTGGTCTCTCTTAAAAAAAAGTTACAATTTCACTTTTACACTCTTTACCATCGATTTAACTCCCACCAAAGGTCACTTAGCTTTTAGCTTCCCCTCTTTCAACATTCACAACCCATCAATGGTAGAGTCTATCTTTGTTAAAAAAATGTTAATTGACACTCATTTGCTAAAAAATTACATTAATGTAAGTTGGTCAAATGATTATGAATGTACATTGAATTCCTCTTACTTATTAGCTTATTGAGTGTTTACCTTTTTATATTTTGACTCTTTTAGTACGTAAAAATTTCAATTTGGTTGTTGGGAACGGAAACGGAGAGGGTCAAGGAGGTTTGAATAGACCTTTTCAGCAAAAATTACATGACTTCCCACCGCTACAACAATAGAGACGGATCTAGGGGTCGAGATAGTTTTTACCTAAACCCTCTCAATAAAATGTATATATAAGATCTTTTTTTAATGTACATGCATATATTTTGAATCCTCTAAACACTAGATTATCAGTTGGCTCCTAAATTTAGAAATTAAAATTCACCTTGAAATTTGAAATTCAAATCATAAAAACTACCTTTTGTTATTTTTCACACCTCCAAAATAAAAATCGTGAATCCACTACTATCGACTTTTATTTTATGCATGGTCCAAATGATGGCGCCGTTGGTCGTATGGAATGGAATGAAAGTCTAAATAAGAAAACATAGAAAGTCAGCACTCAGAATATAGAAAGAGAATTTGTATTAGCGGTCCTCCTTCCACACTGTACGCCAGCCGTCATCCTATTTAACACAAGAAATGTCGATTGATCACTTCTACTTATTATTAATTCTTGCCGTTTTTTTTTACTTTTATATATATTCGATACAATTTTTTAATTTATTTTTCAAACAACTGTTTTCTGGTACACTGAAACTAACTCTTCTTTCCATTAAAATAATATAAAATTCTAATTCACTTTTGCATATTCAGTTGTCACTATTAAAGGAGTTTTGTGCCCAATGCAAGTGTCAGTTCCCTGGTCACACGGGAAAAATAAAAACCAGTAGAAAAATTAGTCGGGTACACACAGAAAATTTAAATTAAAATAAAATAAAATCAAAACGTGTGGAATTTTCTCATATATTAACAATGAAAGTGGGGTTACTTTTATATAAGTATATCATTTAGACGTTTGTTCATAAAACTATTATGAGTTCACATTGAAATAAAAACAAAGAATTTTGCATTTCATAAGTTTTAGTCGACATGCTTTTGATAGGGCATGACACATTTTTTATGATGTCATAAAGTTGTGTTCAAATTTCGTACACAGAAACTTGAACGTTTAAATTAGTAATTTATTACTCCACGTTTTCCCCACATTTTGTACTATATAATATTCACCAAAACATAAAAATGTTGATGATGATTTTATCCTTACTAAAAAAAATTAATATTATCTATGAACTTCGTCGCCAATTCATTGTATTTTGTTCGTGGCTAATAGAATTTTGTCACTAATACATCATTAACTAAGATTATCAACAAATTATACTATTTAGCTATAATATTTATCTGTCGCAAAATTCAATTTTTTTAAATAGTGTATTGCAATGGCAAAAAGGGGATGAATTTAGAAATATTTATGTAAAAAAGAGAGATGTGGTCAATAAAAAGATGTGGGGGGGGGGGGGGGGGGG
>JAJOOH010029206.1:0-12107 GCA_029582605.1 Solanum gracilifrons | reverse complement strand
AGGCTTGGGCAATCCTCCTCCCTTTGAGCTAGCTTTTGGGGTGTGAGTTAGGCCTAAAACCTAATTTAACATGGTATCAGAGCAGGGCCCGTCTCACCCGATGTTGGGTCCCCCAAAATCAAAATTGCCCACGCACTAGATGCTAAGCTTTTTGTGTAGGTGGGGTTAAAGAATGACAAATGTCCCCCATCGGTGGTTAATGAGATGGGTGGACTCCTTATAAGGCTTGGGCAATCCTCCTCCCTTCCTTTGAGCTAGCTTTTGGGGTGTGAATTAGGCCTAAAACCTAATTTAACACATACCGAACGCAAAAGAATAAGTAAGAAAATTGATAAATGGAGTAAAACGTTATACGTTCCTATGAACACGCATTTGTTGACGAAGGTACATATGTGACATAAAAACCAAGTTGAATTATACACTTCTACATGATTTCATGGACCATGGTGAACATAAAAAATGTTAAAACTTGAAATTACATATATGCATGAAATTCAATTGTTATTATGGAAGGCTTCAGGAACAATAAACCTGCGGTTCGCCCAAAGTTCCAACTGTTTGGAAGAGGTGATTTAGGGGGTGTTTGGTATGAAGGAAAACATCCAAAACTGCTTCTTCTTATGCCAATTTGCTGCTGCAGTGACATCTCCACGTCAGGTAAATTGTTGACAAAAATGAACCAAAATACCTAATTGATTGTTGAGAGTGCTCGACGTTATAACAATATTCACCTCTGAGCTTCAAAACTTTCAATGGTCCATATATGTCCCAAAATAATTAGATTCTTAAACCCCAATTTTAAAGCTTAAGTGAAAAAATAAAAATTCTTCATTAATAATTAGATTCTTAAACCCCAATTGTAAGGTATGCATGAAATTCAATTGTTATTATGGAAGGCTTCAGAAACAATGAATTTCTATGCTCATATTATTATAGAAAGGATTTTGAGATGGTTAGAATTTGTGAAAGGAAACACCAAGGGTTGTGGTGGAGTGATAAATACTCTTTTATTCTTAATCAAGAGGTTATGGGTTCGAGCCCCCTTGGTTATGGAGTCGTCTTTGTTAGGGAGCATTTTACCCTAAATGTGGGACTTTTCGACGCGAATTCGGATTTAGTCGAACTCCAATGTGGGTACAAGACACTGGGTGAGAAAAAAAAAGAGAATTTGTGAAAGGAAATTTATTAATTGTACTTTATCCTTTCCAATTCTTAAATATATATATATATATATAGTGCAAGTTAAAGAGTGACATATATAATTTTCATATGTTTGGAATTAAATTTTAAAACTATGAGTTCCTAGCAAAATGGAACTAACACAAGCAGGTAGGGGTAAGATTTTTGTATACATCAATATATTTAAATTTCACTTGCAAAACTACATTGAATATGTTGTTATTGTTGATTTCGTACCAAAATATTTTGGTTTTGGACCATTTTCTCAAATTCTGTGAATACTATTGGCATTGAGAATTTATATAGTAGTGTAACAATTCGGTTCCTCTTTTTGAGTATTGTGTTTTGAGCTTGTATATGACTTATCGGTCCATATGGTTCGAGTTGATAAAATCAAACATTTATTAATATCAAAGACATTATATATTGAGTATAGTTTAATGATTTGGAATAAATAGACCACACTAATAAATTTTGATTTGTTAATCATAACTCTCAATTCATTATTTTGATATGATCTTATATATAAAAAATTAATAAGATTCATTCATTGTCAAAGACATGAAGAAGCAGATGAACAATCAACAATGATACATTCACTGAAATAAAGTGAAAACAAAAGGATATATACATCCAATAACATGCATAAATGGTACATATGTATATATCATAAGTCTATTTCTGATACATACAAGGTGCATACACTAAAAAATACAAGTGTACGTTGCATCTATATAAAGTATATATATGTTGTGTGTATATTTGTTGTATGTGTGTTGTTTTGTGGTGATGATGATTGTAAATTGTATTATATGTACTGATACAACTCATACAAAACGATAATACAATGTATTTTACTTGCGTATGACTATAATGTATCCAATGATATTGTTTGTGTTATTATAACTAGATTGAACGAATTGATACAATGTATATAACTAGCGAAATATTATGTGTTGATACAATCAAATTGAACCAACTGATACAACTCCAAAACAGTCACTAGTGAACAGATACAACTTCAAACCAGTAGTTACCAATGATAATTAGACAAATTTTAGCTACTAATAATAATTATGCTCCAAACAAAATTTTACCCGATTACACAAACATCCTTACCATATTTATTAAGTTTCCCTATAGTTTGAAATTATTATATTTTGTCTCACTAATAAATAATTTTATACCAAATTTCAAGTCAGGTACACCTAGATACATATTTTTTTACTATCAGATACACTGAAATAGGAAGAGAGGTGAATTCCAGATACGCGAGCGAGATTTGTCTACGTATTCCAGATACGCGAACAAGATAGTAGAGTGGCAAGAGATATTTGTCTATATATCCCAAATATACATATAAATTCACTTGGATATCGTGTATCTAGAACAAATTACACCTAATTTTAACCTCATATATCCCAAGATACATGTATCTGAAAGTATCTAAACATACCAAAATCTGGTAAGCTTCGTAATGTTATAAACTAGTATATATCTAAGTAATTATCTCCTAAACTAATGAAATTTTTGTAAGTTTACCATTTTAAAAATCAAATGCAATTTAAGCTACTAAGACACAAACCAAATAAAGGCCCATTTCCAAAAATTTATACTTATTATACAAAAATGGTTTTAAAGTTAATTTATGAGCCCAACTAGACCCAAATAAATCATTTGTTGGATATGAAATGTAAAGTGGACAATTCATAATCCACCAATAGAAAATAGAAACAATTGAAAAAAGGCTATTATCCAAATGTGTGGCTCTACTAGTAACTTGCCTTATCTAGTCATTGAGTGACTCTCATCATCTTTCTAGTAATCTATTTTTTTCTACATTACAAGAATAACATCCATCCACTTCCTCTCTTCTCAACACACACATTAACATGGCTTCTTCCACTCTTTCTCATGTAACTCCTTCTCAGGTAATGCGTGGAGCTAGTTAGGATAACATCCATCGAAAAATTATATTATATATATATATATATATATATAATATTAGAAATTACTTGTTATGTGTATATAGTTTTTAGTGAAAATTCTAACTCAGCGACTGTAACAGTTTTTTGTTATAATTTTCAGCTATGCTCAAGCAAAAGTGGTGTTTCATCGGTTTCACAAGCGTTGCTTGTGAAGCCGATGAAGATTAATGGTTATGGAATGGGAAAGGATAAGAGGATGAAAGTGAAATGTATGGCTGCTAGTATTCCAGCAGATGATAGAGTGCCTGATATGGAAAAAAGGAATCTCATGAATTTGCTTTTATTGGGTGCACTTGCACTACCAACTGGTGGAATGCTTGTACCTTATGCTACTTTCTTTGCACCTCCTGGGTTAGTTCTTTCTTCCTTTCCTCATATTGATGTATTAATTTTTGTATAAGTTATACGACGTTTGATAACTAATTAAGAAGTAAGGTATGCGGGGTAGAAAATAGAATAATTATAACTGTGTAACTAATATCTACACAATTTTAACCAGTTACCTAATGATTATTACAAGTCATGTGGGCATATAAATGTTTTGCATTTCTCTGCAGATTTGAGCAACTGGGGTAAAGTTTGGATGGGTTTATCGCTTATAAGTAAAACGTCATAAGTTAACTTATGACTTTTGACTTATTTTGGCTTAAAAACAACGGCTTAAGATCACTTTTTTAATCTTATCAAAATACTGCAAAAGTGTTTAAAAGCATCTAAAATAAATCAATCCAAATAGACACTATAGCTATGTTACTTTTTATTCAATTCTAAGTCGATACGGACATATAGACAAATGTAATGCCATGGAAACTTGATGTGTTAACAATTCCTTTGTAACTCACAAAAGATAAAAGAAGAAACAGGGTGTATGCTATTGTTTTTGTATATCACTAGACGGACTTGATCAATCTATCTGTCTATCTATCTATCTATCTATCTATCTATCTATCTATCTATCTATCTATCTATCTATCTCATACGAGGCATTGTTGTTACGTTTGTGTAACTAACCATGAATCGTGATTTGTTGTTCTATTTGGAGTTGATCAACAGATCAGGAGGTGGTAGTAGTGGTACCATTGCCAAAGATGCTAATGGCAATGATGTTGTTGTAACTGAATGGCTCAAAACTCATGCACCTGGAACTCGAACCCTCACACAAGGACTAAAGGTACTCGTACATTTTCGTTCAGTGTCATAATTTCTTCGTAAATTCAGTGTTAACTTGATGATATTTTAGGGAGATCCTACTTACCTTGTTGTGGAGAACGATGGAACACTCGCAACCTATGGTATCAATGCTGTGTGCACTCACCTTGGTTGTGTCGTGCCGTGGAATACTGCAGAGAACAAGTTCATTTGCCCTTGCCATGGATCTCAATACAACAACCAAGGAAAAGTTGTTAGAGGACCTGCTCCTTTGGTAAGTTTAAATGATGCTCTAGTACTTGTCTTTATATCTTTTGCCTTTTGGCTTCGAGGCGAATTTAGGGCGGCTTCTGTTGGTTTAACTGAACACATTCTAGAACAATTTATAAGAATATATATATTAAGATCATGCTCATTCTAAATTCACTGATTTTGGTTGGTTAGAGACAATATTTATAATGACACATGCTGTTTACACCCTCACCAGTAGGGCGAATCTAGGATCTAAACTTTACAGGTTCAACCTTTAGAAAGGCTTTTACCATTGAATTCATGTATTTTTATAGTTGTATGCTCATATCTAATTGTTTGCAACAAATTTTAAATATATGAAAAATAAATCAATCACAAACAAGATCGGAGGAAACAAGAATATTATTGATAAAGTTATATTATTGATAAAACGTTATCGGTGTAATTTTGTTTGCGCATTACTCAAATTAAGGATGATAGAATTTGTGAATCTTCTTAAAGTATTTGATTATCAAGAAGAATGACACATTTTGATCTCTTCATGAATATTCCAAGAGTTGACGGAATATTCGAGATGCCACTTTAAGGGAATATAATACCCTTTATATAGACATAAGCTAGGGTTTAGGGTAGAGTAGCCTCAAAGAATCCTAACTGGAATCGAATACATCTTGTAGAGTTCCAATTAGAATTGAACACGTGAGTTTCACAAAATTTCAACGTCTACAATACTATTTTCTTACTATTTTTATGGATGTTTACACATAAATTTATGTTCCAGCTCGAAAGTACTAGGTTCAGATGGATCCGACACTGATACTAACATTGTGTTTTTTTTTGTTGGCACAGTCCTTGGCATTGGCTCATGCAGACGTTGATGATGGGAAGGTGCTGTTTGTCCCGTGGGTTGAAACAGACTTCAGAACTGGTGATGCTCCATGGTGGGCTTAGAAATCCCATATAACTTTTATTATTAGTAGTATATATATTCTCTTGTATCTTTTGTTACATAGAAGCTTATTCCCCTTTTTATAAAAGAAAAAAAAATGTAACTATTGAAACATTACCCTTGCAGTCCCAAAATAACATTTCTCATTTGGGATACAGTTCTTTTTATAGTAATTGTTTATCATCATTTTCATTTTCATTTTATAACGATGGTGTCTGGATCAATTTATATGCATAACAATTAATTTTATCAGATATTTACTATCTTTCTCCAGTTTAGATATCGGATATCTTAGCTCACCAAAGCTTTGAGTAGATGGGAAGAAATTTCTTAATATATATTTTTTTGTATTTATTAAGATTTAAACGACTTTATGATTTTCCCCACTATACGATCACACTACGTCATATCCTTGAGGGTTTTCTTATCATTTTATTTACATTACTCTACTTTCATTAAGAGTAAATATACAAACATAATAACAACTTGTTTAGATGGTTGTTATCTATCGTTTCATAACATCTCATATTATATATTTAGACTATATTGTTTTAATAAATTTAACATTTGAATCGATTGTATTGTCTTCTATCATCTCATAATGTCATGTACTTGCAAAGTGAAGAATAAGCTTAGAATGGTACCAAAAAGAAGGTTACAAGGTAAAACTTTTAGGATAAAGGGTAATAAGAAAACAAGAATATTTTAAGTAATTGTGCAATTACACCAAATCAATTGTTACACAAAATAACAATTTTCATTATTCCACAACAAAAAGCATTACAATAAAATATAAGTGCCAATAAAAACAAACATTATATTTAAAATAACAATACAATAACAACCATCAAAACAAGTTGGAAGTACAAAACACGATATTATAAAAGAAAAGATACAAAAGTAAAGAGAAACCGCTCAATTTGGACAATTGGTCACTGTCTTTGCTGCTTGAATTTTTCTCAATCTGATGGCAGCAAAGACATAAATCTTATTGCCCATGTTTTCCAGGCACTTCATATATGCATATCTCCATGACTTTTTCAACATTAGAGTAACCCAAAATAACAAGAAACCTGTATTGAATCCAATTCCCATGCTTATGTAGAACGAAAATTCCTCGAGCCAGTTGTTGTTTTCTCCCTGCTCATGAACCTCCAGCTGATTGTTGTTATTACTACTACAGTCAATCATGTCCTCATGTAAATTATCCGAGCAGACTCGTGAGAGTGGGGCTCCGCACAAGTTTGGATTTCCAACATAAGAACTATTCTCAAAGGTATTGAATTGTATTCCATGTGGAACTTCTCCTGTCAAATTATTGAAAGAAAAATTCACAGCCGCAAGATACGAAAGTTGTATGATATCGGGAGGAAATGTACATGACAACTTATTCCTGGAAAGATCAAGAGATTCCAACTTCTGCATTTTGTCAATGTAACGTGGAATTGCTCCTGTGAAATGATTCCGTGATAAATTCAATCCATTCAGTGCAGTAAGGCTGGTGATTTCCTCGGGTATATCCCCTGATAAATGGTTGTCTGATAGATCAATTACTATATAGAACCAGCGAAAAAAGATGTCGTAACTGTTTCCCTTAAAAACGAGCATTCCATGAATCCTGTAATCTGCATAGGGTCCATGAGTAAAGGAAGGGGCCTCCTCTTCTCCGGACATGGTGCGGAGATTATCAACACACCTTGGAATGACTCCTGATAGTGCATTGGAACTAAGGTCCAAAAAATACAAGTATTTAAGCTGGCAAATCTCCCTGGGAATAATTCCGTCAAACTTGTTTCTGCTTAATTTAAATATCTCTAGAGTACTTAAACTCTCTCCTAACCAATTTGGTATCATTCCAGATAAACTATTTTCAGAAACATCAAGAATTTTTAGTCCACTTATGCTCTTCAATGATAAAGGCAGATTTTTGGAGAAACTGTTGTTTTGCAATTGCAGAAAGAAGAGATTAGCAAGATCTCCGATGGAATGAGGTATCTCCCCTGATAGATTATTATGGGCTAAATTCAATCCTTGCAGATTCTTCCCATATCTCCAACAGTCTAAAAGTTGTCCTGATAGAGAATTTGAGGATAGGTCTAGAAGACTCAGAGAGTTATTCATGACAAGTGATTCACATACAGGGGCGATAGTACCGTTAAAGGAATTCACTGCCAAAATCAGTGTCATCATCTTGGGTGAAAAATGAGGCAAAGGACCATGAAAATTGTTGCGACTCAGGTCCAATTGTGTAAAATGAACTCTTTCTCTAAATTCAGGCAATTCCCCTATGAAATTGTTTCGCGAAAGGTTTATGTGATGAACCTTGGCAGAAAAATTCCAGAACCAATCAGGCACTTCTCCTGAGATATTGGCACGAGAGATATCAATAAATGACAACTCTTTTTGTGTCTGAATCCACTGAGGAAATTGTGCACCAAGTCCGCAAGACTGCAGGCTTATAAAGTCAAGTTGAAAACGAGGCATCCAAGTTGCGCTTACATTGAAGATAAATGAGTTGGATGACAAGTCTATCACTCTCAAGTCAGTGAAATTCAAGAAATGTTCTGTAATCGAGTCATTGAAAAAGTTCCAAGCAACATTGAGGACAACTAATTGCTTAAGTTGTGTGATGCTTCTTGCTAAAGGACCTTCCATTTGATTATCAGAAATATCCAAGTATTTCAGCTTTGATGGCAGGGTTGGTGGTAAATAGCCCGTAAACGAGTTCCTTGAGAGATTAAAAAAAGAAAGTGAACTCATTTTCTCAAAGGAATGTGAAAGATGGCCTAGGAGAGAGTTCTCGGAAAGATCAAGAACTCTAATTGAACTCATGTTGCCAAAGGCATTTGGAAGTGAACCGTTCAGCTGACTTCTCGAAAGATTAAGATAAACAAGATTGTGGCATGTGCTGAACAACCAGCTAGGAATCCTAGTATTAAAATAGTTTGATGAAAGATCAAGAATCCGAAGGGATGTGAAATTCACAAAACTTGGAAGCAATTCAGGAAATGTAGTAAGCTGACAAGCAGACAAACGTAATTTTGAAATAGAACTTAACATATTGATGTCATGTAGCCAGTTTTCCGCGCTTCTCAGGTTAACACTACTCAAATCAAGAATCTTCATAGAGACGAGAGGCTGAATCCACTTAAGGCTATTCACACGGAGTGAATAATAACCGCTCAGATCAAGAAACTGCAACCGGGACAGATTGCCAAGATGCTCAGGAATTTCTCCCCTAAAATTCGTTTTAGACAAATTGAGATACTCCAAGTTTTTAAAACTGGAAATAAAATCAGGAATATGTGCCCCCTGGAAATCAATTTGGCTCATGTCTAAGTGTCTTAAATGTGGCAAGCCAAGCAAAGAAATCCTAAACTCACCTTGCAAGAATTGCTTTTGCAGATCAAGAGTGATCACATGCCCGGTTGTGTTATCGCATTCCACGCCTTTCCATTGACAGCAATTTTCGTCAAGCCTCCAAGATAACATATTCCGTGACGGATTCTTGAAGCCCTGGCTGAACTTTATAAGAGCATTTTTTTCACTTTCAATGCAGTGAATTTCACTAGTTTGCACACAAGAAAATCCATATGAAATAATAACAGCAATGAGAAGGGAAAGAATAGCTACACCTTCCATGAGCTGTAACGAAAATTATTAGACAAATATTTTGATGAAGTTATTAAATTTTTATTATTAGAAAGAAAAATATCATGAAGTTTGGTCTTTGTTGACTTGAGTAGTTTACGCTTTACGTGTTTCTCGGGTTCAATAAATTAAATTGCATTATTGAAGCTCACATATGAAATAGTTCTACTCCCTCCCTCCTTTTTAATTGTCACCATTTAAATTTTTTTTTAAAATCAAACAATATAAACTTTCACTAATATTTTAAAATATATTTTTTATCAGGTATGAGTAAAAATTGCAATTTATAATATTTTTCATATAATTTTTGAATATTTAAATTCTAATTTTAAAATATCAAATTAATATAAAAGTTAGATAAATTGACTTTCGTAAGAACTATTTTGGTACAAATTCGTGAGGTTACTAAGTAGGAGGGAAGCTAAACAGAGGCAAAGTTAGGTGGGATTCATGGTTCAAACAAATTCACTAGCTTTTCCTTAGACCTTATATTTGTATTAAAATCATGGGTTCAGACAAATCCATTAACTTTTCCTTAGACCTTATATTTGTATTAAAAAATTAAATAAATATATATATATATATATATTAATTTGTGAACCTTCTAACAAAATTGATTGACCGCAAAATAGTAAGAAAAAAACACAATAGGTGATGAATTTGAACCCCACTATTAACAATTTCTTTTTAAAAAAGAAATCATATTTTGCAACGTTGCTAAAGGTGTGACAGGCATTTTGACCGAGTCATGAGACTACTTTTGGTAATTTTACCAAAAATGATGTCGATATATGAATGGAAAATAATAAGAGCGAGAACACAAACAATCGAATAAGACGAGAGAAAGAAAAAATCTCAAACAAGACTTGTGATTGTATGAAGACTTGTTTGTGGATATTTTGACTAAGAAAATTTACTATTAATATCTTTAAAAGGAAAATAGTATAAATTGAATGGAATTGAATAATTAAATTATAATCTATTATTTAGTTTATTTTAGCTCTTTTTTTAATTTATTTTTTGAAATTATAGGGGCTTTTATTGATGCTTCATGAAAATGAACAGTACAAACTTATTTAGGCCTATTTGTCCAAATTTTTAAGGAAAAACTACCCAAATTAAAGTTATTAGACAAAATATTTATTTAAATTAGACTCGACTTAATATATTTATCCTAATTGGATTCAAGACCAAACTATTTACTCGATTGTCCTCTTATATTATTCATAAAACCATTGCTTCTTCATTTTTATTACCATCAGAGTATATATATACTCTGATTATATCTATATACTATGATTGTATCAAGCAGTAATTGTACAATCTTCTCATTGAAACACTATTTGTTCCTCTTTGATTCCATCAATGTGTGTATATATATATATACTCTAATGATACCAATGAGTAACTAAGTAATGTTTTCGTTGATATATGACAAATCTTGGAAGAGAGTCACGTGATATGCACGTTATCCCTTGTTGCTTTGGATAAAGACAATTATTTTTGAGAAAAACGATGGTACCCTTGTAATGGATTTGATCATTTTGAGATGACTCATGCAACCTATATTTGCTACATGTAACACAGTCCTTGACCGTACCACGTGCCAAAACATATTTTAGATTAAATAGGAAATTTTTTACCCAGTCCGATTATCAAAACAATATCTTAATTCTTAGGGGTAACTTTTATTAAAATAAATCGTAAAACAAAAGAATGATGCGTACTTTAATTTGTATGGTAGTAGTACTAATTAACTTTCATATCCACCCTCAACTAACCTATTTTGTATTTTCTTAGTCATAATATGCCAACTAGCGACCATACGTCTAATAATGCCATCAACATCCCTATCTTCGTATTGATATATATCGTGATGATTGAGATATCTTTATTTTAAATTTTCTTATCAAAATTATCGCTTTAGAATTGGGTAGGTTCTAATTTGAATTATAATCGAGCTTCAATACGAATATCAATCATATAACTCAAAAACAATTAAATTATAGATATTGAACCTTTTTTAACTTTTTTTTCTTTTTGAAAATTTCATATCCGTCACTGATTAAATACATCTTTACGCACCGTCTTTCCTTTTCCAATATAAACATCCTCTCGTCAATCAAACAATTATATTATCAATTTATCACGTATTTCTTCTACAATATATATCAACATATTAACAACAAACACAAAGCTTACAAAACATGATGATGAATTTGAGCCGTGTTTGGATGGCGGCTAGCTTAGCCGTCGTGAACGGACATTCCGGTCACGGCTAGAAGTTGAAGTCCGACGTTGCTGACGTCAGACTATTCGCCGTTGTTCTCGCCGGTTCCGGTGATCATCTCAGAAGAAAATGTTGTTGGGAGAAAAAGCAAACTGATGAGTCCCTACGGCAAGTCATGTACCTTAGTTGTTGGGGATGAGTTTAATTTACTTTTTCCTTGTGCAATTAGTGTTAACTTCTATAAAGTTTGAGTGTTTTTATTTTATTTACACTCTAGCTTCTAATATTACGTATTATTGAAGGAGTCACGTGATCAACACATGTGTACAGCTGTCCATTAGTTAGTTAGTTAGCTAATCTGTTAGAGTTAATTAGTCTCAGTTAGATATTAGATTAGTCGGTTACATCTATATATAAATGTACATGTACATACACTGAGGAATTCATTCAATATAGAAGAAATTTCCCCACTTTCTCTCAATATGGTATCAGAGCATAGGGAAAATCTTAAAGATTGAAGATCAGCGACATTGTTGATCAGAGAAGAAGCTTTCGAGTGATGATCGATGAAGCTTCGTTGAATTCAGTTAGTTCATTTTCTCCTTCGTTTTCATTCAGCAAATTGAAAAGCAACAATGGTAGTAGAAACTAAAATTGATCAGCAACATCCTCTGTTCGTGGGACCATCGGATGGACCTGGATCTGTGTT
>JAJOOH010029205.1:0-11065 GCA_029582605.1 Solanum gracilifrons | reverse complement strand
TAAATAAGTTTTTTTTTATTATTCCGCACTATTTTCATTATTGAATGCAATGAATGACTATGTGGCTTGTATAAGACCCCTTCGGGGTCGAGTACGCCTTGTTACGACTTGGGGGTGCTCCCGGGTCGTGACAGCAGGTGTGTCTAAATGTTGTAAGTTATCTTCCCTACACATAGGCCTCACATGTGCCACACATGTATTGGAAAACACCCCATGTTTGTTTTTCTCTATTTGCATTCTATTTTTTTTGCTTTCCTTAGCTTCTTGCAATTGTTTTCTTTTGTTTCATACGAAAAAATATGAAAAATATGTTTGTTATGTTTCCTTGGCATTCACATCTTTTTGCAGGCCGTGAAATTGAACATGAAATCTCTAATAGGAATTCCCACAAGGCTCCATCCTCCTAAAGGAACAAAATCTAGAGTAAGGACACTCTTGTCTTGGCAAACGTGGAGGATAAATTGTGATTTTGAGTTGAGGAAATGAAAACTTATTTAATCAAGTACCAAGATGGCCGGTCATTCATGACAAAAAAAGTTTCAACTTTTCTGGCTTAGGAATGAATTCCCAAACACCAATAGTCAGTACTCCGAGAGGGAGTGGTCCCCTTTCTTTGATGTGCTCGGAGGCTATTATCCTAACTTAGTGCTAGAGTTCCATTCTTCATATTAAGTGAGGCAAGACCCGATGAACAACTTTAGGAGGGTTGATGAGTTGCCATGATTTAACTCTGTCATGGTAAGGGTGAAGAAAATCGACATTCCCTTAATGCCATAAATTTTATCTATTGAGATGAATGGATTAATCTTGGGATAATGTTTGCAAAAAAGAGTGCTACTAGGAGACACTAGTTCCAATGGGTGGTTGAAGTCATTGTTGTTGGCCATTAGATGTGGGCCAATTTGGATGGTGAGATATTTAGGAAAGATCTCACCTTTGAATCCAAGATGTGGCTTGACTTTGTTTGCTCCCGCTAATACCATCCAAGAATGACCAAAAAGTCAACATTGAAGCCACCATCCTTATTACTTATACTATGCCAGGGATTCAAGACAATTTTGGGGAGATAGTTGTGATTCAGTTTAAGAGGAAAGCTTGACAACCGGCACTACATTTTCCCTTCTTTATGCTCATCAACAAGTTGTGTGCTAAGGTGGGTGTTCCCTATTTCTAGTCTGACTAGTTTTTCCCTGCTAATAGGGTAATTGATATTGATAATAAAAGAGATACAACAACTCTAAAAATGAAGAAGAGAAAGATGAAACACTTGAGTATCTTACTTGATCATGAGCCTATTGGCACTAATATTCCCCAGTGAGATCTCCCCCATTAGGTATGATTTAAAGGATCCTACTCCCGTGATGTTGGGATATGCCACTAATGATGTGAGGCCTCCTAGGACTTCACCACCTCTTTTGTCTTCTGATCCTAATTACCTTCAAAAGCTAGTGTACATGATGTATTTCAATGACAATCAACTCACCCAATTGGATAAATATCTACCAAACTTTATTAATAAGGCTATTAAAAAGGGCAATGAAAGATGCCTTGGCTAGTTTGAATAAGTTGTGCACAATAGTTGATATTGTCGAGGGGGAAATCCCTTATCTTTGGGCGAATATGAATGAAATGAAGCGAAAGTACCACATGACCACTACTGATATGAGATTGCTAGATAATGCTATGGTTCCGCCATGTGTGACTAGGGGTCCGATGGATCATTTGATTAGTAGTTTGTGAGCCGATGATGAGGAAAATTCAGCGTAAGATGCCACTGCCTCTCCATGAAGACATTAGGTATTATGTTAGTATTTAGGTATAACATACTATCACAAGAGTGGATTTGACATTAACTCATAGGCAATGCAACTAGATGATGATTTGGAGTAGCTGGCACAAAGACTCATTACCCCTTATCCTCTATTCAGTTAGCACTGGGGACAATGTTATATCTTAAGTTGAGGTTGGTTGCTAATGATTGTTGATGATTTAGTTATTGTGATGATTTAATTCCCTTGTTGGGCTTGTCTTGTAATTATTTAGATACTATTTGGCCTTTATCGAGCATTTTATGGATACTTTTGATACATGCTTAGCTTGTGCCCTCACCAGACTTGATCCCTTAGTGTGTGATGATTAATGTTGTGCTCTAGCTGGGCTTGATATTTTATTGTGGATGTGACTGTGCCATGATGTCGGGTTGGTCTTTGTAACATCTCAAAATTCAGAAAAATAAAAGAATGCCAAAAGGGCTACTGGTATGATCCCGCAAGATCAGTCTATGGGTCGTCGAAAGTTCTACGGGTCGTAGACCAGTCTCGTGGGAAGTGGGGGAAATATTATGGAAATCAAGCCATATTAACCCATTCTACAACTACCCAGGACGGTCCGTCGAATGGACTACGGGTCGTAGGAAGGTTCCGTAGAAAGGCCCCGTAGAAAGGTGGTGAGATTTTGAGTTGAAAGTTGAGGTCTACGAATGGGGTCTATGGACCATAGAAATGAGTCGTGGGA
Source organism: Solanum gracilifrons (assembly GCA_029582605.1). Classification (NCBI taxonomy): domain Eukaryota; kingdom Viridiplantae; phylum Streptophyta; class Magnoliopsida; order Solanales; family Solanaceae; genus Solanum; species Solanum gracilifrons. The sequence continues at coordinate 8,551 of JAJOOH010029205.1, read as the reverse complement.
ATTTCCCTAAGATTTATGCCCTAGTCACTTGACCTATGGTTGACCAGTATTGTCCATAGGTCGCAATCATAAAACTGACCGACAATTATTTTAAAAGAGTGTTTGGGTCTTTTCCGATGCCCCTAATTCATATACTACGTCGTTTTGCTTATAAATGAGCCTTATAACTGATTTTTAGTCATAATCAACCCATTCTCAAATCATTCTCCCAAAATCCCCAAAATCCTCTCAAGTTTTTCTCTCAAGGATCAAGGAAGAAGAAGCTAGGGTTTCCAAGTCAAGTCTCCCTTTTAACTATTGATTCTAGGCTTTGATCCTCAAGGTATGTAAGGTTTCATCAATGGGTTTCATTCACCCAGTTAGCCCTAAATTTTCTCAATTCTCCAAGTTAAATTTCAATTCAATTGATTAGGTTGTCATTCAATTCTCCATGGGTTCAATTGGTGTTGATTCAATTGTTCAATTTTTATCTTATTATGATTGTTTTGACTCAATTACATGCTTTCCAATTGTTTTCACATGAACCCATGCATGGATCATTATTTTTGACTATGAACCCTAACTTACATGAATTTATGAAGAAGCTTGAATCTATGAATGATGTCAATTGAAGTTATGCATGATTTATGAAAAGAAAGGGTTTATGATCTAGGTTGCTTTAAAATGAGCATCAATGAAATTATGAAAGGTTTTTCTCACATATTAAGTGGTCATGACTTAGTGAAAGGTTTTCTCACTTAGAATTGATTCAAGATTTAATGAGCTACTCTATGATGTTTAAGTTTGGATTAGTATTTGAATCATGCTTTTCCATGAAAGATGATTACTTTATGAAAATGACTATTCCATTGGATTTGACTTAGCACCGAGAGAACTTTGAGGTGGAGGCTCAAATAGGGTAGTCTCTATAGCAACCTCTACTTTTAAACTACATGCCCTTGTAGGTTTGCTTTAAATGTCCTAGATAGTGGATGCACATATAGCATATGACATGATAGAGAGTTATACCTTGACAAGTAGACTCTCCTTTCTCGATGTGGGAGTTACATCGGATTCCATGTATAACTCACATGGTCTATTGTCGATTAAAGCTAATATCTCACAAAATAAACTAAGTTACTTTCAAATGTTTTGTGAAGATTTTCTTATGATATAAGATTCATTGACCATGTTCATGATTTATGATGTTTTCTTAAAGGTTTTATGATGTTTAGCTTGGTCATGCATTTCATGTTTTCAACTATGTCCTCTTTTGACCATGTTTTACGTTTTATTGCATTTCCCTCTTACTTAGGACATTCCATGTACTAATGCATAATTGTGCTTATATTGTTTCACTAATGTAGGGCTTGATGACTACTCTATGTTGTGGCTAGTTGAACATCTTAATGATTTGAAGACTTGGTGAGTCTTCATAATTCTGAGGACCATGTTACTTTTATTACTTTTATTATGTCTTGATGTTTTAGATGTTGTATGTGGTGTACGGGTTACATCCCAACCACTCATTTGATGTAATAGATGGTGTGTCAAGATAATGTTAGACTTTTGCTTCCAAATGTCAAAGTCTTTTATTAATATGAAATGTTTTACTTTTGTCTATTACTTAGTGTATATGTATGTAAAGTGGCTTGTGTAGGCCCTCTCGGGGTCTTATACATCATGTCACGTCTTGGGTGTACTTCGGGTCGTGACTATCTTACATGTCAATTGTTTTACTGTCCATGCCTTGGAAATTGTGCATAGTGTCTTTGCTGGGCCTTATTCTCAAATGATCTGTGAGCGCACGTGATTTGATATCATCTTTATGGATAATAGTTAGTTAAATAAATTCTGAGGGTTTTCTTTATACTATGGTTCTTTCCCAAAGAGTAAAATTTTATTTTCTTTATTTTTTTGTCGAACAAGGTGACATTCCCCATATGATAGATTGAAAGGTGACTTTCTTAAAGAAAAATGTCAAGTTTTAGTGTGTTTTTAGTCTTGTTGCACTTGTATCGAATTGGATGACCAAAAATTCTATTGGCAAAGGAATTTGAAAATAAAGAAAAGAGGGGGAAATGAATATGAAAGACATTCTCTTGTCATGATTTCTACATTCTTTGTTTGACTGATTGATTCACAAATGAGTTATGCACAATTCAGAATCATATTTGAAAAGTCATTTATTTCAATTAATTTTGAGAATAGCTATAACTGCTTGGAATTGTTGTGCCTTGTGTGGTAAGGTTGTAGTTTGTTCTTGTTTATGCATTTCACCTACAACTTTCCCCGAATGTGATTTAAAGAAAAATACTAGATGCTTCTTAGCTTGGAAGATGACCTTAGGCCCTCTTTGAATAGTCACTTTATCGTAAAATTTCTTCCCTTAAAAGTAATCTTAGTCAATCCCTTTGAGTCATAAATCTTTTTCTTAGAAACCATATTACACTTATTTACCCTTCTTGAATCCTTTATTTCGCACTCATTCCTCCCAAATTGATAGTAAGGAAAATATAGGCTAAAAGCCTAAGTTTTGGTGGGGAGCTGAATGAGAGTGAAATGTTGATATAAGTAAAATCCTATGTTTGGGGGTGTGTGCATTAATGATTGAACGAGGAATGGGCTTCAATGTGGGATGACACCGAATGCTTAAGTTATGAATTGCTTGAAGTTGTCTATTTATGAAAGAAAGAAAGAAAGTAATTGAGTGGTGATATATCTTATCTTGCATATGCCCAATGATGAAAATAAAGGTGTTTAGAAGAATGTTTCATAGAAAACTTGGGTTGAAAAGGAGAGATAAGGTGAAGCTGATTCTATAATGTGAGCGATGTGCTTAAATTTCTTGATGATAGCATTAGGGAGGTTCTAGTCACTAAATGAATTCCTACCCTTTCACATAGCATACATTGTGACCCGAATATCCTTAGTGATTTTGAGTTTTGAAATTCTACATTAGTGATGAATTATATGAAGGGCAAGTCTATGGTTCTATGTGTGTACACTTGAATTTCTTTAAGAGAGTGAGCATCTTTGTGTTATCTTATAATACCTATATTGTGAAATGCATGATTGTGAGTAGGATTCTATCTTGTGGTGGGTGACATTACATCCTTGGAGCAAATGATAAAGTCTTGATTTCAATTGAGAGTTATGGATGCAATAAGTTGTGTACTGAACGTCTAGGTAAATCATGAAGGTTGATGTCAATGTATTGAGATGTTTGTTGATCTTGCTTTAAATGAAAGATTCCCCAGATTTTTGAAGGAAAAATTAAAGTCATTTGAAAAGAGTGTTTGAAGTTTTTATCGTTGCTTTGATGCTTATGGTGGTACCAATTGGGGTTAGTGGTTATGTTTGAGTCGTTTTTTTGTTTTATTTTATTTTAAGTTATAGTAGTCCTATGTGCAGCCCTTGTGTCTTGTTAAGCTTTAGTCAATCCTATGCCGAGTGAATATTTTCCTTGAAGACAAACAAAAGTTCAAGTTTGGGGGTTTAATGAGTTTGTAATTTACCAACTTATTTAGCTATTATGCATGCGTTATTTCCTTGTTTTAATGACATTTAGAAGGATTTTATGTTTTTATTCTCTTATATGTAGGTTTTTCTTTGAAACAAAGATAATGCACGATTTGAACTTAAAATAATATGTCTAAGGATCGGCAGTGGACATGCATGCTGCAATATGCAGGTTCCATGTAGGAAGAACTGAAGAAGATTGTATGGACTTTTGTGCACATGCATGCAACAAGTCCTCACATGAGGTTATAGGTGCCAACGCAAGTGAGCTGAAGTTCATTGGAAGAGCAAAATCGTCGAAAAGATAGTACATAGTTTGGAAGCTTCAAATGATGTTTTGGGAATCTGTGCAAAGCATATTGAAGATAATATTTTACCAATTTGGTAGAGAACATTGTAGAGAATAGTAGCACACAAGTGGAGTATAATTTTAGCTTCTTCTCCAAGAGAAAATTCCATTGTTGAATATACAAAGCTTGAAATTGATTTTAGTTACTGCTGATGAATGGATTTGAGGAATTTTCCTTTGGTATAATTTCTCTTTCCCTAATAATGAGTAGCTAATTTCTTTTCCAGGGGTGTGTGTACATGATCAATTTTCAGTATTGATTGGGTATTGACTAACTGATCTTAGAATTGATTATTATGTATGGATCTATTTTTTAAGTTTTAATCTAAATATTAATGATTGCAAACATTAATGGAATCAATGTTGCTTCTATTGGAGAAAGAGAAGTAAAATTGGGTAAGTCTTCAATTAGTGAGGATTTGGGGCTTAAACCTCATCTAAGGGATTGAGTTATAGATAGTCTATGCCCACTCAAGCTAATGTTTGGTTGTTCATTGATTGTGGTTTTGGGATTTGAGAGAACCTAAAATAAACACTCTTTGGGTGGAGAAATGTTGACTATAGTTAAAATCAAGGCTATTCATGCAATAAATCGTTCTAAGGCATTTAATTAATACCTATCATAACTTTACCATATCGAATGCACACCCCAAATCTCTCTAACCTTGATATGAACACTTGTGTTATATCGTTATTAGTGAAAACTAAATCAATTACTTGTTCAAACCATTCACCCTATTTTACTTTTTTGTTGATACAATATGGATCCTCTCGTGAATTGGTTTAATAACTTTGGCAAATCTAGCCTCCAATCTTTGTGGGGTTCAACCCCGACTCTTGTTGAATAATTATTTTGCATACAACCATAGTCATCCTTACCCGGAGACTTGTTTCGGATTTTATCAATGATCTTATAATAATGAGATTTACTATAATGACCCTCCATGCCATTTCCTGCGTTTTCCAATCTTTTTTCCATTTAAAGATTTCTTATTGCGATCCCAAATCATTTATGACTTGCTTGGACTAATAGTTTGGTCACCTGGTTGTTCATTTGTTTTTATGCAAGTTTTCCTGTTTTGAAGCTTCTGAAGATTAGATATTTGGCTTTTGTCAAAACTTCAGAAAGACGACCCTGAAATGTGATTTGATGGTCGTTAGCTCCAAAACATCAAGTTTGGTCTGAAAAGACCTTTGGTGCAGGCCCCGAGGCTTCTAGGTTCATTTTAAGCTATTTGATGGATTTTGGCTTAAAATAGAGCTTGGGTGTAGGACCATCTTCTTGTCGAGTCGACCTCTCTTAGAAATTTCAACGTTTCTTTTGAGTTCAGAATCTTGAACTTGGTGGGGGTATCATAGGTTTATTGGGAGCATGAGGTTCTGAATCAATCCTAAGCACCTGATTGGAGTATGTTTGGACTTAACCATGTTTGGTTAGTGCCAAGTGTTAGTGCGACGACTTAAGCGGCTCCAGACCGCTTTAGTGGTATCTGGCCACCTAGGCTTGGCTGCTTTTGCACCTATAGACCGCTTTTGCAGAAGCCACCAGTGAGGCCTAGCCGCTTAAGCGGTCAAGGCACTACTATAGCGGAGCTGCTTAAGTAACCAAAGTGACTGTTGTAACAGTCTTCTTTAGTAGTTAAATCCATAAATCAGTTCATTATTCAACATTCTAAATCCAGTATCTTGGTCTCTAAAGCTCTGTTTGAGCTCATATTTGGTGCTTCTGGTTAGGAATTGCTGGAGCATTTCGTTGGGGTCGTTGGGATTGTGTTGAGGGCTCGTTATTATGGTAAAATATCGTCCTAGAGATTTCTCCTTGCCTTTTAATGGTGTTTCTTGAATTATGATCTTGTAGAACTACTTTGGTTGGGTTTTTGAGCTCAAACTATGAGCAACTTTTGGGCATAAGTTTTTTAAGCTATTAGGGACCTAGTGACAAATTCAATTTTGGAGTTTTGTTAACGAGTCCCACGGTCCTATTTGACCCAATTTGTATTATAGTGATATGGGTATCATCCTTCTTGTAATGACGCATAGTTTGTGAAGTTGGTAGTATCATGGCATTCAGAGGACGTGGAGAAGCGGTGAGCAACTTGTGGATGTTTTGAGATTGTTCTTTGGTTTCCAGGTGCGCTACTATTTACTTTCTTTTAGATTGTGCTCTCTAAGATAATGCTTAGTATAGATTTCATGTGGGTTAGGATTGTTTATGGAAGGCTTATGATTACTTCCTTATCCTATCTTGCTGATTCCCGTAGGAGCCCCATGCTAGTTAGTGTTATGAAATCCTTAGCTTAGGTTGGTAATTCCTTGCTAAGGCTTAATTCAGTGTGGTTATCCTCTTTAGAGTTGATGTTTGAAGCTTTAGAATAGTTGGTGATCTAATTGTCTTTGAATGAGTTTCTATTGATCCTTTAGTAAATTTGGTTGCTCCATATTGAAATTGGTTTGGTTTGGTACCCTCTATTAGTGCATGAAATCTTAGATGCTAGTTATATCTGTAGGATGTTAATTTTGCTCAAATGTTACTAGAGTAATATATTCGGTTAGGACTGTGATCCTCAAGTTACCCTTTTTGGTTGTTAACTCTTTATGAATTCCTTCATTTCCTGATGTTATGTGTCAGTCGCTTGAGGAAAAGCAACGATTTTCGGTTGATGGTGTTGATGTGCCGTGGATTTATGGCATTTCTGATGCTTTAACTTAGGAACTCTGTAGGTTTTCTAGCGCGTTTGAGTAGATTTGATTTGTTTTTGTATTTGTTTTGTAGAAAAAATAGGAGTTGATGACTAATTATTAAAAATCAGATATTGCAACAGATTTTTTGGGCCATCTACAAGTCACTTTATTGACCGTAGTTTGATCCAAGAGTTGTAGATGGTAGTCGTAGTAGAGATTCAGAGACTAAAAAAAACTTTGAGATATATATGTGTGCAGTAATGGTTGTAGTTGCATCCATGAGTTATAGACTTGGATTGTAGAAAAAGTGCTGAAAGAGGGAAAGACCTTTAGTTGTATGAGTGAGCAGTATGAGCAGTAGAACTGTCTACGATTCATGGAAGCAGATCATGGTTGAGATACCGAAGGTGCAGTAAGAGGCCTGAGTTCTACAAGGGGCAAGCATGAGCCAAAAAAGTTTCCACGGACTGTAGATCTCGTCCGTGGTAAGAGTCCTGAGACTATGTATTCACAATCATATGACCCATAAACATAACTACACACCGTACTTGGGTCCGTAAAAGCTGTCGACTCCAGTTTTCCTAGATCGTTTTGGGTAGGGTTTTTATGTCTATAAATACTTTTTCTAGGTTTTATTTTGTATTGTTACGCACATTTTGGTTTAGGAATTAGAAGTAAACAACTCTTTGCTTTTATTGTTGAAATTTTGAGATTTATTACACACCGATCTTTGTTTTAACTTTGAACTTTGATTGAAGATTTTGGATTTTTAATATTCTTATTGTAAGTGCCTGATTTCTTTTAATTTTACTATTATTGATTGTGATCATACAATTATGAGTATCTAAATCCATAACTAGGGTTGTGGGAACCATGAAGAATCAACGAAGTAGACCTAATACATAGTAATCCTTGAATAGTATGCAAGCATGTATTGTCTTTTACTTATCTTTGATTGCTTTTTAACAGAGTACTACATTAGAACGCACATTATTATTACTTGCCTAATCAAAGGGGGTAATGAATGGGAAAAAGGAATACACAACAGAGATTTGAGGCTATCAACTCTCATTTAATAACTTGAACTTACCCAAGGATAACTAATTTAGATCAAAGGTAAATGTTAGTAAAGTATACACCCATAGATTAACCATGCTGCGAGGTAAAATTCAACTAATTAGACAACCATAAACTTAGGTGATACATAACTTACCAATCTTGCATGTGTCACATACAAAAAGGTTACTATTAATTAGTGTTATTTAGTTATGAATTCATGGGGAACATAAATCCCTAGTTTCGTCATGATCTAAAACACTTGAAATGTTACTTTTTTACTTGCTACTTGCGATAATTACCAACATTACATTTTTATATACAAAACCCCCTTTAGGAAATAATATGACTAAGAGCACAAATAATAGCAATCGAACAAAGTCCAAACCATATTCCTCGTAGGATCGATGATATACCGTGAGTTTACGGTATTTCTAATACATTTCGCTTACAAGTTGTGTGTGTCTAGGGCCTTTTTATATTGTTTTTTTTATGTGTTTTGTCATGTTTTGCAGGAAAGGTGTTCAGGCGCGGAAGTTTAGAGATAGCTGAAGGAAATGCAGAAAAAGGCATTCACGGAGGTCATCTACGGACCGTAAGTCCATTAACGGTCCGTAGGTGATGCCCGTAGATCAGTAGGAATGTGTTGAGGATAAATCAGGGAAATCTGACCAAGTGTGGAACCACGACGACCATTGACGGTCCGTAGAATGATCTACGACCGTACTGTTGTTCCGTAGAGTGATGCTGCGAGGGTTCCAGTACCTGATTTTTGAAGATTCCAAGTATGGAGCTACGGAGGGGATTGACGGACCGTAAGTCGATATACGGTCCGTGCTGCTGGTCCGTCGTTTGCTTCAGAGACGCTGAGTTTTGGATGTCGAAATATTTTCTAAGTCCCGAGTGACGGAAGGGACTTACGGACCGTAGATCCATCGACGGTCCGTAAGTCAGTCTCGTGGA
>JAJOOH010029204.1:0-12540 GCA_029582605.1 Solanum gracilifrons | reverse complement strand
CAGGAACGTTCTCATTAATGAACCTCTGCAGACTCAACGTAGTCAGATAGAAGAACATCTTTTGCTGCCATCTCTTGAAGTCGACTCCAGAAAACTTTACAGGTTTCTCAGCCGGTGCTAGGGCAGCAGTTGAACGATTGTGTGCAACCGATGTTGTTGCAGCACTTACTGTCCCAGCATTTACTTGACTTGAATTAGTCATTTTTCTGTCACAAATGGCAAATAATTTTAGTATGTTAAATACTAACAGTAAAGAATAAATCCTTAGACAGGATGTTTCTGATTTAACGATAAAGTTTTTATGTTCTTTTAATCGTTAATCGAATGAATTTTAAAAATTCAAACAGAGTAGAAAACCATAAAGGTTTTAATCTCCAGAAACCTCAAATACAGAAACTATAAATTGCTTAAGATTGCTATCTCCTGTATTCAGGTTAGTCAAAAATACATGAATAGAAAAAAGATGAAATAGACAGAATGTTTTTAATCCAAGTCCATAGAAACCACTGTGTTTCCTTAAGAAATTTAATCCCCTCACTATACTCGAGGTTGCAGATTAATTCCTCCCAAGATAAAATGGATTAACCTATTAGAGAAGTAGTGGTACCTCAAACTTCAATAACTTCAGCGAACGCAAGAACAAGGACACACAGACTCAGTCGATCGACAATTTTGATTATGTAAGAAAATGTATGCAGAGAGGAAAAAATTTCAGTGTTTGAAAAATGAAAACAACCTCTTATTTATAGCCATTAGCAACAAGGAACGCGTCTGTTCAGACAAATTTGTTTAGGCCCATTTTTTCTAGAATGTTGTGTCTTTTGGGAAAAGTAACTACTTTTCGAAAGGAACAAATCATTTCAAACGAATTTACTGTTACTCGCGAATTTCAAATAATTCGTTGCGAAATTAATTCTATTATTTAACTAACATTCTGAATTAATTTATAAGGGAAAAGAAATGAATTAACAAGATTGATTAAATAAATTTTTTCCAAAAAATATTATCAATCAATCATTTGCCAAATCCAAATCCGAAGCCGAGGCCAAGCGAGCAACGACGACGGCGCGAAGGGGCACCTTTAAGAACTAAAGAAAGTATTTCCTAATATAAGGACAACAACTTCATTTCTGCTACCAATATGGTAAAAATGACTTTTCATTTGCACTTTGCAATGACTTTTCATTTTCCCTCACAAAATTGGTTCCCCTACTTTCCATTTTCTCTTCTTATTTCCCATTCACACCTTGCTAGACCCAACAAGAATAACATGGTTAATAAATATGTTGATAAATTTACTTTTTGAAGAACAATCAGGTATCCGTTGATGTGTTGTTGAATGACTTGGAAGATCATGAGGATGAGCTATATGTCACTAATGGTGCTAGGAGTAAGAAACGAAGAAACCTAATCATAGATGATGAGGAGTTAAGCGTTGAAGACACAAATATGGTCAAGAAGTAAAGGGATTAGTGATGGTCATAAATGACGAGGAATAAGTGTTCAACACACAAATAAGTTGAAGAGGTTGAGGGATTAGTGTTGCTTCTGATTGTTTTCTGTTGTTTGACCTACATTTAGTTGTTTCGTCCTTTTATAATTTTTAGTTTAGTATAATAACTAATCGTCTTTGAGCTTAGTTAAGTTGTTTTGTCCTTTTACCATTTTAAGTTTAGTTTAATAAGTAGCTGCATGTTGTCTGTAGTGATGATATTCATACTTGTATGGTTTTATCCAAACATAGATAACTTCTATTATTAATCCATTTGGTTGTTTGCATACGATGCCATTGTCAACAAAATCGGATTTGCTTCTTCTTCTCTTATATACCCCTATATCAGTCCCCACGTTGTTCAATTAGTTCCTTTGGTGCTTGCTATCTACCCGTACGTACAGAGTTGTGCTCTTTCCTACTATTCATTTTACAGTCACTTTGAACTGTGACCTTCACAGCTGGAACAGATACTTACTTGACAAAAAATCTATGATCTTTCACCATAATCGCTCTATTCTCTTAATAATAAGTTATTATAGCAAAATTAAGAGAGAGTATGGGATTACTATGCCACATAAGCAAGCTTGGCGAGCCCATGAAAGAGGCCTGCAAGCTATATATGGAAATTACGGAGAAGGGTACTTGCATATCATGAGCAAATAAAGAAAACAAATTCAGAAAGCAAAAAAGGTTGTTTATACAGTTCTCTTGAAATTTTATTTGTATTAACTTTGATTTGGATGAGTATTTGAGGATGTAGATGACTTTATTCTTCGGGGCTAGTAGTTTATCTTTAAATTAGAATGGGAAGTGTTAACTACAGGATAATTTATAGAGCTGCATATTTTTTACCAGTACTGGGATGACGACATTGAGGTGTTAACATGATCTGTTTGGTAAGTTCCTCCATACTTTACCCAAATTCCCTTTTCTGTGTAACTTCTAATTAAGTTCTAACAATCGCTTTTTCTTACCTTTCAGAGTTGGCTTCTGCTCGACATGGTTCCACAATAAGTGTATGATACATTAAAGATATGTTTTTACCTCATTTCAAATATTCACATACTTTTGAAGTCATTCCGAACATGGATATTATCAGGTGCAGTTATAATTCCTTTATAGTTACTCTATATCTTATGGCCTATTCATATCCTTTATACTCTGTTTATTCAACTTCCCCAACTTTGTGAATCTAATCACAAAACGCATCAACTGAATTATTAATTTTGTGGGATGATTCTTGCATTATTTTTCAATTAAAGCAACCTAACAATTCAATCTGGAATACTTGCATCTGCTGTTTTTGAGAGAGCCCACTTCCTTATTCATTCGACTACACTCGCATGTTGATGCATTTGCATTTACTTTATGTTTTACCATCCGTTCTTGGAAAGCTAATTCTAGTAGTAGTTGTTGTAGGAGGTTAATTTACATCAAAATATTCACTGAGCCACTGTATTCTTTAGTGATAGCAGATAGCAATTTCATTGAACATGGTATATTTGTTTTGGCAGAATAGAATACGTTATAAGTAGATATTTTTGGTTATATCCAAATGTAAATGTTTGATACATTAAAGAAATGTTTTATCCTCATTTCAAATATTCACATACTTTTGAAGTCATTCTGAACATGGATATTATCAGGTGCAGTTATAATTATTTTATAGTTACTCTACATCTTATGGCCTATTCATATCCTTTGTACTCTATTTATTTCTCTTGGAAAATATAACCTCCACAAGCAATTGAATGATCACTATCAATCACATCATCACAATAATCAATTGCCAACAGCTTAGTTTGTGATGAATCAACCTAACGTCACTCCAACCACTAGGTAAAATTAATAGTATACTTTTTACTGTGAGCATATTCAGTGTAGTTATTTTTCTGATCAACTTGAATAATATAGATGGATTCTTTCCTCTCCTTTTTCTATTATTAATGGATTCTTTGTTAACTAATAATTCACTCCATCCTATTGCCTTTAGGGACTGCTGAAACTAATCTGTCCACAACATCCCCTTATCTTGAGAGGTACATTTCAGTAATTTCCGTCAAAGCTCAATTTAACATCAAACGGTTGTTTTTGACTTAATGATAGTTAGTGGTAAAAATTAACGATTTTCAGAGCCAACCAAGAGTATAAGTTTGTTCTTTTGATGCTTTATTTATTACATGTTCTAATTTCTATCTTCACTTGTAGGAGTTATACAACCAAGGAAAATTATGGTAAAAGGTATTCGAATACAAAAGGCTCTTCAATTGTTTCACCATGTTTCAAGTTGATGTTGACACATGGATGCCTTAGTTTCTTATAATACCATTCCATAAGGTGCCTTTAAGTCAAAAACTTAACACATAGAGGTATTTGATGTTACATTCAATCATAGATTTGTGTTGTTGAAGAGGAGAAGCTTTTAGTTTATAAACATCTGTCAAATGGTACTTTCCACTCATACTAGAATGGGAATGCACGTGAATTGGATTGGCCTACTCAGTTTTGAATTGGTTTGGGTGCTGCTAGGGGCCTTGTTTAGTTACATCATGGCTCCCAACCACCTATATTTCACCAAAACATATGTTCCACTTTTTTTTTCCTTAGTGAAGACTTTGGTGCTAGATTGATGGCTTTTGGATTGCCAAGGTTGATGTCGTCAGTTTTCAATCATTACCTATCCCGTCAGCAATCATCGTCTGGTTAGATTTGGTCTCACTATTCTTTATCCATTTTTACACTGTGGAACCTTTGTTCAATTGTTTTCTCTCTAGCATATGTAGCAGTAGTAGAAATTTCTAAAACTTTCTTATATCTTGAGAGAGGTACATTTCAGTAGTTTCTGTCAAAGCATATGCGCTTCTGGTGCGCATGTTTAACTTTATTCAAATCATCACCAATTATCATGTCTACCATGTAAAACATTCAATTATAGAAGATTACTTTTCATCGAACTACATACTAAACGACTGACTATAATGTGTACCCCTGCAACTGACTTCAACTTACTTGAACTGTCTAGCTCCATTCACACTGTCTATTTAAACAACTCGAAATCATGTTGTGTGTGCAAATAAGGTTTCACATATATATCAAGAAACTAATAAACAACGTATAAGGTGTACTGTAGGCCTACCCAAAAATTTACAGACGATGAATACTCTGAAAATTTTTATGAATACATAACTGATGTACTACCAATGTGAATCAAATGAAACTAATGATCCATTTTCACCTTTTACAAGACAAGCTAACATCATTTTTCTTCCTCCAAATAATGCTCATGTAGGTGGCTAGATTTATAGGTGGAAGAAACATGCCAACCATGATGCAGAGCAAATAACAAAATGTTATAAGTTGGACAATCCAGATGGTTATCCACAGATAGCAAGGGTGTTATTGACTCAAGTTTAACTTGTTGCCTTTGGAGTTTTCATGGATGAGTGCTTCAAGCTAAACTACATTCACAGATATCATTGCAAATCTTAGTAGTATTTTTAATTTTATCTATCATAATATTTCAAATCTCAAGATTTATGTTACGTCATATCATGTCCTAATATGTGTGGATTACTTTCTATACAATAACACCATACTAAGCACTTTCAGTCCACCTTTCACTTTATTTATATAACAAATCAATAACACAAGCAACTGCACACCTCATATTTTCTCCTCTGACAGATACTGTCAACCTTTCTCGCAATACTCTCTACGGCTTTACCCGAATTCATTAAACACACACAAAAATCAACCTTTATGCCTATTCTTTCTAAAAGTGACTAACACTTATCTTTACATACAAATTAACAATTCAAAAAATAATCTCATTAATTAAAAGAATTAAATGAACATCACAACCAATGGAAAAAGTTGTAAAATACACTTGACAATATTGACGTTGATCTACATGATCAATGTGAAAACTTATATATATCTATTCCTCCACAACATTATATTTACTATATCTCCATAATAAATTCATAACATATCTATCATAATAAATACAAAAACAATCCAAATCCCCAACAATCCTCCAATTATTTACAAAATCTTCACACTTAACTTTACACAAACATTTAAAAAATCAAAAGAATTAATTCATCAAATAAAACAATTAAATAGTAGCACAACCAATAAATGAAAAAAGTGGTATAAATACCACAAACAAAATAATAAACATCCACACTCACCATTTATCTTCATAGTCACCATCTGCTCATACTGATTAATTGAGGTTAGTTTTTCAATATTATTATATGAAACTTACCTTTTATTGCAATACTCTATCCTTAGTTTGACTTTGACAAATACTTCTACAGAAGTACTACAATGGATAAGAAAAATAAGGATCCCCCCAAATAATCAATTTATATAATTATCAAGGTAAAATATAAATGATAATATTCATAACCATATTAAATTGTTCTTCTAAACATTTAATTTATAATACAAATACAACTGAAGAATCAAGAAAAATCGGTTAAATTGATGTATGAAAATATTATGCAAGAGCAAATTGCATATTTCAGAAAGGAACAAGAGCAGTTGAAAATATATATATATATATAGAGAGAGAGAGGAGCTTAACAAGATCAAACCAACAAAGAATGACATGACGTTTTACATGTTTTGGCTTCTATGTAATAGGGAGATGAAATAATTTATGATTAGAGAATATATTTTCTAACCATCAATCTAATAAATAATGAGACATCGTTGTTGATGTAATTCTTTATATATCTTAGCAATGAAAATAAAGTATCTTTTTAATAGAGTATATATTCCGACTTATTCATTAACAATGTATTATTCTCATTAAATAGATACTAAAGTTGATAAGTCTCATCATGTATCATCATATCTATCAATCCTCGCGCGAAGCGCAGACATGTTCCCTAGTTTTACTATAAGAAGAAGTAAATTGGCAAAGAAAATAAAGAAGAATAAAGAATTAAACAAAAGTAATGAAACCATTAAATGCTTTAATAGGTGGAATCCAAAGAGTTCATGTGGTTTAAATAATAAACAAATCCTAAAATTCAGTAATTTTGTTTTGGAAAGATTTCAGCTTTGTTTTGAAAAAGAAAAGGTTTTATAGTCTTTTACATGTCTTAGTCGAATTCTGGCCAAAATTTTCTGGTAGTTTAGCATCTCTGTATAAATACAATGAAATAAGTGTGATAAAAATAAAGACACTTTTTTTTATTTGTTTGTTCTATTTTCACTTGACATAAAAATTAAAATAGTAAAGAAGACATTTCAATTTTACTATCTAAATAAAAAAATAAATCGAAATTTAAATAAAAAATATGTCGAATGTATCAAAATGTTCTTTTATTTTGTGATCTTAAAATGTCAGGTGGAGTGTTAAAATTAAAGAATTACTATAAAGGAAAAAAAGACATTGTCGTAATTGAATTAAATACTGATAAAAGAGTGAAGGCATACAAATTCACACCTGCACCAATTTAGTAGAACATTTTAACTCTTTAATTCAGTAAAGGAATAATTAGAAGAAGGAGAAAACAAATATTTGCTCATAAAAACCCTACGTCCTTTTCCCTCAACCCTACCAACCTCAACCCTTACCAATTTTTTCGATAGATGGCCAGTATGACTGTCTGCCAGTCGTCTGGAGCTGGTCCAGTATTGCCACTCAATTCAGATACCTTGTTTCCAATTCCTCAACACCCAAACATCCCAAACCTAACAGTTTGCCTGCTAAGAATCCTGTGCTAATGTCATGACCCAGGGTTACCCCATGGATGTAATATGACGTATAGAACCCTGAAGGAATCCATACAAGCCACTTAGCTTTCATAACATAAGAAATAGTTCAATAAAAGTAAAAAATAGTCCATATCCAATTTCTCAAACCAACTTCACCAACTTGATCAGAAATGACTCAGGCAACTATCGGGAGGGGTAAAATAGTAATTTTTATGAAAATATCTAAAATAGCCATTTCGGGTCATTACATTATCCAGCACTAAAAATCATGTTCATCCTCGAACATAAAGAAGGAGAAGGAAGAATAACCAACATTATCAAAAGCCTGAGGTATGATCTTCTAGAATCGGTGTTCATCTCCCCAAGTGAGCTCCCCCTTAAGACCATTCCATCAAGATTAACTACTCAGAACTGAACTTTCGAATCAAAATTTGGCGAATCTATAAATCGGGAATGATTACCAAGCCACAGACTAACCCATGAATCCAATTTGAACCGAATCACACTGGACCATAACATAATCATCAAGACGAATCTTTTCTCACATAACCACAATAAAATTCTGAATCAATACCAACTGCCACAAGAAGTGAATCTGAACCAACTACCACACACTCAAAATTCATCAACCATCATAGATCCTATCAACATACAAATTCTCACAACATAATGTTCCCACGAGCTTAAGTTATAAAAAAATTGATCTTTAAACATCAGGTACTCACTCATCAAGGTAGAATTAAACTTATCTAACTCAAAGAAGGATATTATCGAAAAACCACCTAACGAACGATATACCCAAGCATACAAAACCTTCAACAATACTATCAGAAATTTGTAAGTACCTATAGGAGCTTTTCTATAAATTATCATAAGCAAAGTAGTACATGTGAAACCATTGTAATACTTCAACTACTCCAAGACAACACCAAATGTGTGATATCTAAGATAATTAAGTCTGTGCAAAGATGTCGTCACCCTACCAGGAGGACAATCACAGGATCGGTACACCCGATCCACCACAAGGGATCCACCCGAGGTAAAAATATGTGTGGGCGTAGGTAGTGAATCATACTCCAAATAATGTTTAGAACGAAGAAGGTGATTACATAAGAATATATGGAAGCAAGGTTGAATAACACAAGATACTCCTTCCCTAGTGCCCATATAAATAAAATTTTCATTCATCTGACTCTATCTCTCGATTTTTATCCACCCACAATCAACCAGTTTGATCCCCATCACAATATTACAAATATTCGACTCATCAAACCCCAATACTTCTCACAATACTCCATTGAAGCTAACACTCTTAATACCATCAAACATCATTAACTACACCAATCATTTACCTTACTCTCAAACTATCACTAGTATCAAAGTCTCCTTAGCAAACACATTGTAGCCTCTAAAAATTTCAAAATATGTCTCTCTCTTTCCATTAAAGCATTACAAGACAGAGATGAGTCACACATAAGACTGATAGCACTAATTTCAAATCTAAAATACTTTCCCGTCGAGGTACAATAATTGATCAGACCCGATGTCAACTTCACGCGAACTTTCAGATACCATTTATTAACTACCATTCATATCATCATGTACCTCATGCAAAAACTCAAAGAATTTCTTGGTCACTCTAACAATTATGTATACTATAAGCTCATAACCTCTACTCACCATCAAATGTCTATGTATCTCATCATAACTATCTATGTTGTCTCATAAAATAGTAGTTTCAATCCCCTCAAAATCCTCAATAACCCTGAATAACTGTAGGTCCATACTGTTGCGTATCCATAAGTCACCTATCATAATATGAACAATTTAGCCCCCCATAACAACACATAATCTTACACACCTCACTGCTTTCACCCAAATCAAAACCCAATCTTTATAGAAATTGCTGAGAAATCCCTAGTAAGTCTATACCGAACCAATTCACAACCATAGTCATATTAGAACTTATATATGAAAATTTATACATCCTTCAACTTCGAACCAAGAGTCTATATGAGACGCCATATTCCTTCACATCTCTTCAATTCTTCCCATGACACAAATTTTAAATACATTGAACTCTTCAATACACCAGATTCTTTTTCCTTTCATTGAATTGCTTAGCTAGGTATATCAATCAAAAGTAATCAAATTTACTACTCAAATTTTAAGTCCTTCAAAATGCTTCATACTCAATGTGATTGATCATTTCTTAACTTACCAATCCATACCTTGAAAAAACACACTACCACAAACCTAAACTCACCATGAAAAAAATTGAATTTTGAATCCAACTGTGTAACTCAATTCCTTTATCTATCAATATTAGCTCATACCTTGAAATCTTTTATGAATTCAAGTATCTTAGCTTATTAGTGATCTCCTCTCCATCGACCTTATCATATCTTTCGCTAAAAGTTCAACCATACCCATTACCAAACTCAAATCCACAAAACAAAATTATCATCACACTCGAGCTGAACATCTCTACACCCCTTTCTCAAATTTTATCCAATAGTTTTTTTTAACCAATATGATGAACCCGTGACACTGTTATCATAAGTAGAGAAAAATAGATGAAACCACGCGTCCATGAACTCAATTTTCTACTATCTGAAGATACATCTTTTGTCCTTGCACTCAAAGTAAATATCTTTGTTCTCGATCGCCTCTTTCCAAAGACTAAACTACATTACACTAATTCTTTTCATTTATGACTCTAGCTCCTTTCAATTTTATTTAAGCGGTGTCTCAACATCTCCTATATCTGTCCATGCAATCAAGCTACTCACCAAATAGTATCTTACCACAACCTTAAATACTCGCAAGTCGTCATTACAATAAAAAATTTGTTTAACCAACTATCCTTATTATATAGTTGCATCTCAATCACAATCCATCACAAACTCTTATTACCATCATGCTCAGTTAGCTCTTGTCATCACCACGAAACTAACCTTTTCATCAATACGACACCTTAAATCCAGTTATACGAACCAAAATCAAAGGACTAACCCAATCTTATATGCACTTTCTTACTAAAATCTTCAATTACTATCACACAAGTATACTCTTTGGGACTTCCTTTACCCATAAATTTGTCATTCTGGTATCTATCCATTCCCTTGGACATTAAGATGAAATCACTGGTCCTTATTTAGAACCCTCGGGATACACTTACCAACTTAACGCATTAATACCGTATCAATGATCCACCACTAAAATCTTCCTTATACACACATCGTAACCCAAAATATATGTAGTAACAACCTAGTTGATTTCTCAAATGTGAATGCAACATTGAATCTCATTATACGAGCATGTGATACAATTGATAACTCTTTAAGTAGTTAGTATTCCTACTTGACAATCGCCGTATCCGTTTCAATATACCACTAGTATCACACCACAAAAAAAATATTAGATCCACCACTAGAACATATCATACCTACTTAGAAGTTCATATCCAAATAGGTCACACATTTCTACCCATTGAATAGCTGTAAAATTAAATATCACCAAATTAGTTCTGTATCTAACCCAAGCTATACGTATTCTTTCGTAGGTCAGGTCAATGTCAAAAGTAACACGCTCCATAACTCTAACCAATTAAGCATCGATACTATTGTAGTAGTCGTATCATGACCTTCTTTGATATATACACAATCTATAAAATCGTAGTAGAAATTCTAACCTCAATTGGTGCATCATTATTCTCATCATTTTCTAAGCAACCCATTCATGTTATGATAACTTTAATAATTATAGTTTCCAAAGTTACATGTCCATTATCTAGCCATCCCTTTAATCATTTCATTTCCCGTTGTTAAACCACTCTAAATATCGTATATACCACGCACGTACTATTGACTTTACTAGGGTAACTAACCTTACACAACCCCTTCAAATTGTTAAACATTCTAAATCTAACCACACATCCTTTCCATAAGTATATTACTTCCACCTTAATACCAGATCTAGCATTTAAACCATAAACGATATCAACTACTCACATGAGGAACCATGCACGAGTCATCGCTATAAGTGAAAGTGAATGGAGTGAATCGATAAAAAATCAAAATCGGACCAAGTATGCACGATAGAGATCCAAGAAGTGAAGATTTTTCCTAAAAGTAACTATAGCCTCTCGAAGATAAGTACAGACGTCTCTGTACCGATCCTTGAGACTCTACTTAGACTCGACTTGTACACACGTGAGACCTATTAACCTTGGGCTCTGATACCATATTATCAAGACCCAAAAAAGGGTGTGATGGCACTTGTCTTATCCCACCAAGACAAGTCAGCCTAATACTCAAATATTATGATAAATGAGGAAGTTAAAAATAAGGATGAAAGTTTAATACTAATACTAAAGTGGAATACATTGTCAACTTAATTAAATCCCAAAACCTGGTTGTCATGTGCACAAGCCTCTAATGTATTATATTGGATTTGAAAGAAAAACACAAGTCTTAAATGATATTGTCTCTAATGTAGAACAAATTCATAGGTAGGAGTAAGAGGGTCCACTGAGATGACAAGCAACTACCTCACAAATCTCCTTATGAAGCCTCTGAAAAGAAAAGACTGGAAAGTATTACAAAGATCCAGGATCGTAACCTACAAAAATTGTAGAAGCAAGGGTGAGTACCAAACCACGCGGTACTTAACAAGTAAAATTCTAAACACAAGCTAAGGAAATAGAATACGGGTACACCTTACACCCCAACCAAACCTCCACAACTACAACCTGCATAAAACCAACCCAACCTAACAGTTCATAATTTACAAGCACATATCGCAACAACAACATTCTAACACTCACATATTCTCTCAACAACAAGCTCAATATTCATCAATCAAAACCTCTACAACTAAAATTTGCATAAAACCAGCCCAACCTAACAGTTCATAATTCACATAGCACACAGCTCAACAACAACACTCTAACAATTACATATCCTTAACAACAAGCTCAATATTCATTGTTGACACCCAATTTTGACCGACCTTTGACAATTGTGGAAATGCTATTTGGATTAAATACATATTTTTAAAATATGTCGAGTTTAAAATTTTAGTCGATTTTGTCAAAAAATTTGTATTTTAATAAGCTTGATTTATAAAAATTTATTGTATCTATTAATTAAATTATTTTATTTTTATATTTATCGATAGTTCAACTCGGAATAATCACTTTATTTAAATATTTTAAAATCTTAGATGTGTTTAATTATACGAAAATATTTTAATATATAGTATTTTATTAATCGAATAGCATTTCCTTGATCTTCCCTTAAATCATTTAA